>OX235277.1:59425345-59565486 GCA_944472155.2 Trichobilharzia szidati | reverse complement strand
GGCGCATGGTACGGCCGATGTACTCAGCTCCACAAGAGCAAGTGAACTTGTATATGCATGTTGAGGTGGCCCAATGCGACAGCTTGTCTTTCGCGTTCTGATTGAATAGTTTCTTGCAGGAAAACGTCAGTCGTAGGCTTGCGGCGAAGTATGTTTTCCTCGTCGAAAAGAAAATTTTCTTCGCTGCAACTGTCTTTTTATTCCCTATGATCAAAAACAATATCGTTTTGTCTTTTATTCATTGGGAAATACAAAAACCTTTATTATAAGGCACTGTTACCATATTTACAAAATCCTGCTCCTTTCACTTCACTAAATTCATAATGATTACGTCATAATCCTTCAATTATTATTATTAAAAAAAATAATACTTTTAAGCTGATATGTAGTCACATAATGTCTGCTTTGTTTGGACAGTCTGGTATATTTTACTATGTTTATATTGATTGTTATTCCATTATAACTACAATATGTTATTGTCTGTCTGGCCATTAACTAAATAAACAATGTATGACCTTTGTCACGTGACATTACAACCAATCAGAATCCAATGGTGGTAAGAAAAACTACTATCTGTCTTATTGCTTCATGTATGTTAGTCATTTCCTATATACTCTTGTATTGTACAGTTAATTCACACTTTTTGTACACACTCTTCGTCCTTTTTCACTCACATATTATACGCAGGATTTGTAGGCCAATATAAACATAACAAACTTGAACATACTTCTCCTGTATACAATGACCAGGTCTTCTGGTATTCATTGCTATCGTCTCAGTTATTGATAGAAGACGTAGTCGATCTCCTCTTCATAGAGATAACCAGGAACACGGTAAATAACTGACAACGTCTGCTCTCGTTCTATCGAGTCTCCACTATCTACCAAGTGAGTTAAGACTCCACTATTTACGCATCTGGCTTCCCCTTCACTCAACCATACACATACATGTTGACGTGCACGCATGGATAATGTCCTCTGACAATGGTCAATATAGCTAGCTGCACTTGAGCAACTGAAGTTATAGATACACAACGATGAGATTATCTTGAGTAATCTATCCTTGACTCGTTAGTAGGCTGTGGGGTAGGAGAATTGAGAAGTCAGTTCACGGTTATAAAACGTGTCAGGTGATTGAGTGGCTAGTACAAAGTGGTATGTATTAAATAGGAGATACTAAGACTGCAATGAGGTTCATAATGAAATAACGAATGTGTGAAATGAAACAAGTGGAGGCATAAGTTGTGAAAAGAGACAATATCACTTATAATAATTTCGGATAGTTCATATGAACTGTGATCAAGATTTGACCGGATAGTTGCAAAATAATTGAGCGCTGAGTGAGAAGTAGACATTTATAAATTTATATTTGAAATATCTCAACGAAATTGAAATGATTAATTCCAACGTTTCGTTCGGCAATCTGGTCCGAACTTCTTCAGGGAAATTAATCGAATTAAAATAAACGAACGAAACGTTGGAATTAATCATTTCAATTTCGCTGAGATATTACAAATATAAATTTATAAATTTCGGATAGTCTTAATGGAAAATTCGATATTATTGAGAGGACGTTTGAATGATGGGTTTAAATTATAATGAATACTAATATTTGTAATGATAAGTAACGAAAGAAAAAACAAGAAGAGTTAATGAGAAGAGGCACTCTTGGTTAGAAGAAGAAACATCAATCCAAGTTTGACCATGGTAGGAACAGCGTCTGGGTGTGTTCTTTTTTTTGGATACAAAGTTCCGGTTTAGTCGGTCTCATTGCAACAGCTTCAGTTATGTGTAGCAGACGACAACAAATATTATATTTTATAATTGTAAGAACCTGAAGAGGAGAAATTCTTGAAAAGAATATCCTTTTAACTAACTATTGCTCTATACCATCTTTACTAGGTGGCTGGCTGGTTGGCTATTTTATGCCTAAATTAATAGAATTTATAATTGTACAGCCTGAAGAAGAAGAAAAAGACGAATTTATTGAAAGTGACAATTGTTCGCTCTAACTATTTTTTCTTCTTTCATTCACGTCTTGTAATCTTCGATATGCAATAGACCTTCTTGTTTTTCCGTGTTATTATTCTATCTTCCTCTTATTTCCTGATTTCTGTACCTTTGTGTGTGTGTGCTATATGGAGTGTGGAAACTCAAACTACTCTGTCTTGCCGTGCGAAGTTTCTACATTACGACTCAATTAGTTAGTCAGGCAGTGATTCTTGACCTACGTGATAAGATGAAACAAACTCCTCACTGGCTTTACCATACATAACCCCCAGGTTAACATTCTATCCATCAACTCACTCAGTATGGTTGAGTGATTAGTATTCACATAAGAAAAAAGGTATTATCCGTATTAGTTGTCAATCAGCTGATATCAGAATGCATGTATTATTATGTATAAATATATATACTTATACATACATATTACCATTGACTTAGAAAAATATGACCTCGATAATTCAAATATATAAACCGATTTAATAATCGACAATGGATCAGCAACAGCAAAACGTATGATGCGAAAGGTCATCGTTGTGAAACCCAGTAGTGTAGTGTAATTTTACTAAATTAGTTAGTGTATGAGGTTACTCAAAAGAGATGATACCATGATTCAAAACTTGTGATTGTCTGTGTATTCGCTTGTTTTTATTTCTCAGTGTCTAAACTTTCTCTGGCTTTCGCCGATGCCATATATATGTCTGATTTGCCACAAACTGGATGATATGCAAGTGAAATTGTGACAAGTTGGCAGAAGAAGTATCCAAAGAAGGACTTCGTTCAGGTGAATATAGAGAAAACAGAGGTGATGAAGATTCCTGGTCAACAGCAACAACAGTTAGCATAAATGGGAGAAATTTGAAAGAAACACCCTCCTTCACCTACATATTTACCTACTTACCCATCTGGGAAGCATCGTTTCAACTACAGGCCAACGGAATTGACAAAGATATCAAAGCTTGAGGATCGGTAAAGCGGGGCCGGCTTTCATTACTCCCAAGTTTGTGTGGAGGTCAACAGAACTACTCCGCATGAAAAATAAGATCCGGATTTTCAAATCCAATGCGAAGTCAGTGCTACACTACACGGATCAGAGACTTGGAGCGTCACGAAGGGCACTTCGAACAAACTACGGACCTACATCAATATCTGTCTTCGCTCAATACTACTCAAGATCAGATGGCCGGACAGAAAAGATCAGCAACAGGGAGGGATCTCTGGTAATGAGCGAACCAACTCAGAAGGAACCAATTGTGCAGCAAAAAAGCAGGAAGAAATGGAGATGGATTGGCCATACTCTGAGGGAACCACCAGGTGACATCACACACCAGGATCTGTCCCGAGTGGAACCCAAATGGGAAGTGGCGAGTTGGTCGTTAGTGCTAGAGTGACATAGAGAAGGTCATGTGAAGAGGAGATGAGAGCGTGTGGGCAGACGTGGAGCCAGGTGATGAAAACGTTGTCATGGAACCGAACGCAATGGAAACGTGCGGCTGAAGCCCTATTTTCCTCTAGGAACTAAAAGAAACAGTAATAATAATAAACTTTCTGCTAGAGTTATGTATGTATATTGATTGATTAATCAGCTTATTATAGTATGATGTAAAAGGGGTACATTTCAACCCTTGTGGTTGGGTGCTTACTTTTGAAGAGTTCCAGACTACGATGAAACAGCTGTACAGTACTTACAGGTTTTCCAATGGCTGTCTAACCGATGTCAGCTTGTGGTGAAATCCTCCAACCGATTGTATAAGTGTTTACATTTATTGTCCTTAACGTCTGTTTCCTTCCTTCAATTGCTCTAGATTATGAGTAGGAGGTTTCATTCCATCTACTATTATGTTTGACATTCGTGATTAGTGTTATTCTGATTAATCATTCTTGGCATTTCGAGTGGACCACAGGGTCTCAGTGGCACATCTGCATTGTACGACTACTTTCCACAAGCATTCATCCCCTCCTTAAATGATCTTCCTCATGACACCGTCGGATGCCCAACGCGTCATTTCCTACTGGGGATCCATTCTAAGATCATCCAGTATGTGGTATCACTCAGCGATCTCCTCATAGTATGTCTAGTCGGTTTCTATTCGCTTTTGCATATTTGTTGGGCCGTAGGTTATTGGTTGGCTCTCCTCTGAGGTTCAATACTCCCTCTTGTTTATAGTCTATGTTTTGCCATTTGTTCTTCAGTATCAACCGAAGTCTGAAACAGTCTGTTGGAAATACTTTTAGTGATATTCATATCTTATATTCCAGGTGGGATATAGAGCTATAAGTTTTGGAGTTTCATTAGCGGTGATGTGCGATTTCTAGCCTCTCGATCAACCTTCTTTTTCCAGACTTACTCCCGGTTTTCAAAGCCAGGAATGATTGAATGACTGACTAACTGACTGGACTCAACATATGAGTTGGCACAGAGATGCAGCAGTTCGCGTTGACCACACTCCATGTAGCACACAAATGGAAATAAAGGAGAGAGATAGGAAAAGAGGTTCGTAAGAACGATGCTAAGCAGAAATATGAGGAAGAAAGAAAGAATAGTATAACATGCAAGAATAATAGAGTTTAATGGATATAAGAGCATATGCGTGCCATTGGGAGCGATTTCGCAGCATATAACCGACACTCTCCAACCACAGGTTCTTAGAATCCCAGGGGACTTCAACCAGGCAGTCTGCATCACCATAAGTGACTGGCTCAAACCAACTGTTAGGGACTTTATGGTATGAATACAAGTTTTGATTTGACCACCCTTCAATCTTTCCCAGCCCAACCGTATTTCAACTAACATTGTGCTTGTCGAGGAATGGTGATGGCTAGGAATATGTAGCACATATCCTAGTCACCCCAATCTATTTAGCTTCACTACTTAGTGTTCGACGCCTAACCTCAATATTACTCACCCTATTGTGTCAGACACCGATGACCGAAGACAGGTAGCTTTTCCATGTCTTTCACGTCCGGTAGCTGTGTTTCAGAGCCATAAGGAAGGACTGAGCGAACCGCTGATCAGTACACAGGTCCTTTGGTTGATAGACAATTGTCACGTCTACGCTGGAGATGACGTAAGTTGTTGGCAAATGCTATACGAGCCTTTTGTATCGTAGTTGAGATTTCGTCAGCAGCAGTCAACCCTTTGGGTCTGAGTCGATCGAGACTGGAACCCACAGCTGCTGAGTGGCTGGTGTGATACCTGAGATATGCAAGTCAACTGTTTCTACATCATCTTTTATGAGAATTCGCCACTTCTGTTTCTTATCTTTCTTCTTCGTTTTTTATAGGGTCCACAAGTTGATGAACAACAATTTAAAACAGTTATGTCCTATATTGAAAGTGGTAAAAAAGAAGGCGCTAAACTATGCACTGGTGGTCAACGTCATGGTTCCAGTGGTTATTTCATTCGTCCTACAGTATTTGCTGATGTTCAAGATAATATGCGTATTGCTCGTGAAGAGGTGAGTTGTTATTCATCTTCATGTTACGTTCTGTTAAGGTTCTATTTTCCTAAAGATTAATTTGATTACGTTTCACTACTCCAGATCCCTTTGGTGTATATTTCTCGTAGAATGATTCTTTCACTGAAGTAATCTCCCACAGTCAAACGTCGTGAATATTCTTCACAACGCTGTATTCATGACAAGTCGGTCAGCTACATTTACTGAGGGTCTTGAAATAAAGGGTACGCTGATGGCTAGTACTGTAACGACAGAAGACAAGGGCCAGGCAACAGACCACTTACTGAGAAAATCAACAGATACTTTTAGATTTCTATGTACATTATTATTGGCGTTATAGTGAGCAGAGAAGCAACCTCTTCTGATTGGTTGTTTTGCTGCTAAAGGTTATTCTGTCATCTCGTTGTTACCTTTTCTTAGACAGTTTGGTGATATATCTGCGAATAGTATCCGCCCACGCTAAGTCTGCTGTGATTCGTTCTTGAGTTCTTGTTCTTGTTTTTTTCTCATGACCAAGAATGGGGACGTAAACATTGACGTCAATTGTTGTCTACAATTTTGGCTAGCAGAGAGCTCTCACCACAGTACTATTTCAAAGTCGTAAAGAAGGTTGTTTAGTGTTTGACAAATTATGCATTTAAAGGTCAATTTGAATGCAGAATACTTTCTTCAACAAATTCTCCTCTTCAGGTTCTTACGACTAGAAAATATAGTATTTGTCATCATAACAATAGTGTCCAGTAATACGGCGGATGAGAGGCTGGTTAGTTATAGGGTAACAAAATAAGTAATAAACAGGCGCAACAGTAAAGAATCGACAGCAACTACAGACAACCTTGAGACAGCCAGTCAGATTCTTCCAGGTTAAAAGCAGCATTTAATTAATACAAAATGTGTATTTCTAATCTGCATATACGTAATAGAAATTAATTATACAGGATAAATGTCTCTGATATGTTGCAAACACTCGTCCCAGTCTCGCACAGGGAGTGGTTATAGACATATTAAACTAGTGTTGATACAAAAACGCATCTAAATGGCTATACTTTATATCATTTTGGGAACCTATTACCATTCTGATACGTCTTTTGAAGTGAGTCCAGAATCCTTCAATGGAATTTGTATGTGTTCCGGTTATAGGATCCACCAATCAATTCAGAAGAATGCTCAACTTTGTTATGCTTGGGAGGACTAGTCATTGTATAATTGGTATCAAGACATCAGTACTTCGATTCGGGATACGTTCTACAAACTCTTCACGAAGATTTGTGTCGTAAAGTCCCAGAACCCAAACATGATCTGCTCTACTTCTACCACGACTCATTTTTCGCTTAATAAGTATCGTTTCGTCAATATGTACGACGACGTTGACTCATCCAAGTACAGAGGTAATCCCATTTAGCTTTTGTGATGCAATGTCACGACAGTACTGACTCCACTGCACTGGTGACACTTTATTATTCTCTATTTCTGCAGCTGAAGCAGATAATTGTCGTTTCAGTAGCCAGTTATGACATAAATGCAGTATATTACTAAGGGACAGTTTCGATTTCGAGAAGAAAATATCTAAAGAATGTATGGCTTACCAACTCTCACAAACTTCCTCATATAACAGTGGCTGCATCTGAATGCGTAGCTGTCAATAGCCCCGCAATACCCTTTTTAGCGTCATTATCCCTCCACATATCCCGGTTTTAGACCTTCCTATCAACCCATTTTCCACACAGTGGAAGTCAAAAACCAAATCTGGGTGAAACTTGCGGTGAAGGTCATGAACAGCACGCATTGTGAATGATAAGCGATCTGATTGGCTGGTTCAAGGCCATTTGGCTCTGGTGTCTATTGTTTACTCTTGCCGAGTAATATTTGTTAACAAACGCGCTAGACTGAATTCGGTTGCCAAGTACTGTGTAATGAGAGAGATGATAGTAACGATGATAGTAACTAGTTATTATAGATTCATATACAATGTGGGGAGGGAAAATTTACAAGTCAGTTCAAGATTAGAAACTGTGTCAGGTGAGCAGCTGGTGAAAAATTATTTATTATTTTATGTTATTATTCCCTTGAGTTCCGAATGGAACATAGGGCTTCAACAATACATCTCCACTTTGTTCTATTTGGTGCTGTCATCTTCAGCTGAGTCCACGATTACCTATCATCTCTCATCTCCTCCTCCCCAACACACCATCTCTTCTACGCTGAAAATTCCATACCTGTACCACAAATACTGTTTGGAATAAAGCCATTATTATTGTTATTATTATTATTATGTCATCCTCGCGCTGAAGACCCACTGGTTGCTTCACATTGGGATTCCACTCAAGCTATGGCCTGGTGGGTAACGTAATTCGATGGACCTTTTAGTGGATCCCCGATTCATCTCCATTTTCTCCTACATATTTTCAAGTATTGGTTTCGTAGGGATCTTGTTTGATTGCTTGGGGGATTTCATCATGGATTGATATCAGTTAGAGGACCATTGGGAAACCTGGGAGTTCTGGGCATCTGTTTCGTCCCCTCAGCGATACACACCCGCCGGGGTTCACTGTGTTGTGAGTTGACAGAAGTTAGAATTCACGGGACATTGGATCGGGTCCCAGTGGCTTTTAATGGTCTACGAACTCTCCAGCCTTGTAACGAGAAGGTCCTGGGTTAGAACTTCGGCGGGTGCGTATGCGTACTGATAAAGAGTCCCAAACTATGACGAAACAGCTGTCCAATACTCCCAGCTGGTTTTACGATGGTTCTCTAACGGATATTAGTTCATAGTAAAATCCTCCAACCAATCCTACATATCTGTTGAGCAACCGGCTCTCTCCTTTTGGTTTGTTCCCAGACAGAGTTTCTGGTTGCTAATTCTTTCTGACCATTTGATCTTCAGTATGGAGCCAGCCAGCGAAGTGGGCAGCTGTTGACAAAAGTCTGCAACAGACTGTTGGAAGTCCTTTTCGCGACATGCAGTGCAAGTTTCCGACCCGTATAGAATAAGTGACTGACTGACTGACTTCACATTTGTGTTGAACAGAATCCTAATCTTGTTGTTAATGCTGTGTGCAGAAGACTTTCAAACCGATTTCCGATTGATGTGGGCGTTTCTTGCCTTTCCGTTCCTGACTGGCTTTGACATCTTCATCCGTGGTGTCCGCCTGTAGTTGAAACAAGGCAACCTAGATAATTGAAGGAAGTAACAGGTAACCAGTCCAGTCAGAAAGTATAAGCAAGAAGATACTCTGCTAAGCCGTCAGTTAGCCAACAATCTTTTGCCTAACCAGTATGCAGAATTGAAGACATTTATTTCTCAATATAAATTTTTTTTAAAAAGCTTCAGAAGTTAATAAAGCAAGATTTAATATTGGTAGAACTCTTCGTCAGCTGGGTACTACTCTACATACAGGGGACAATATTAAATTAAGATAAAGTGCATTATACGATGCAATTACAACACTTAAATAAGCAGTCAGTTAGTTATCAGTGAGTGGGAGAACTTGAATTATATATCAAAAATTCAATATAGCGAAAATATTCATTCAGACATCTATAAAACACGAAATAAATGAGCAAAAAAATATCCTTTTCGATAATTTCCTTTTCTGGCTCTACAATTAAATATATATCGGCCGTTGCTCTAGGAACTTGATTTTTTGTGCTCACTAGAGAACATCTTACAGTATGACTAAGTAAAGGTGTAGTGAAAACCATTAACAGTTCGATATTAGACCATCTGGTCCAAACCGGCTAGCCACAAAGCCAGCGTGGAAGAATCCTTCTCTATCATCTACCACCGGGTGCCTAATAAATTGCCAAAATCATCATCGAAGCACCGCATGCTTCAAACATCAGAGGCTATTGCAATTCGCCCGTGCTCTGTGTCCAAAAGAAACAAGTCCAGCCCCTACTACTGCTCTCACTGGCCCTCAGTAGAGACTATAAATTCATGAATTTGTGATATTATCTTTCCTAAATTTTCTGACATTCAGTTTATTGTTATGTTGATGCTAATGAGCTGTATTCTATCAATATTATTGATTCGATGTTATTTAAACAACATTAATGTTTTTGTTCATAACACTAATTCATTCATTCACTATAATGTATACACATGACTGTAGAGCCTGATGATGAAGTTACTGAAAGATGTATTCTTTGTTCAGTATGCATTTTTTTGAAAATTTTAATGGGCATTTTTAATCAATTATATATATAAATATGTTTATATACATAGAATATTATTCTAGAATAGTAGTCAATAACAACATTAGCGTTTTTTAAATAATATCGATTTGTTAAGAAAGATCACAATAGAATTACATTCCATTAAATATGCCTAAATAATAATAAAGATATAGTAGCAAATAGAATACCAACTAAAATTAGGCAAATTTCCGCAAAAATTCAGGATCATTCAAACCTAGATGGCCAACGGGGTAAGCATAATGTCTGAACTAACTTCTTCTGGATGCACAAATTAGGCTTGTTAATATGGATCCCAACAGCCCGCCTCAGCAATATTTAGTAGTCGAATTAATTGTGTTTTATAAAAATGGTGTTAGATGATTATGGTTAAAATCAATAGCATGTCCAATGTTTTTCCTTAAAAATTCTATTTTCTGTTACAGGATTTCATCATGAGCTGATATAAGTTAGAGAACCATTGGGAAAGCTGGGAGTACTGGACAGCTGTTTCGTCAGTCTAGTTCGGGACTCTTCATCAGTACGCACCCACTACAAGGGTTTGAACCCACGACCTTCTGGTTACCGGGCCAGCGATCTCGTAGGCCATTCAGCGACTGGGACGCGATCCAATGGCCAGCCCATGAATTCTAACTTCTGCCAATTCATGATATATCGCGACCACTAGCCAATGTCTTCCGTGGGGAGTATTTGTCGTCACACCCGACCTGCTGCACCCTACTGGTCATGATTTCTGTATTATTACTATTATTATTATTACTGTTATTATATTTAATTTTGTTAACTCCCGCTTCCATGTAGATATTTGGACCAGTAATGCAAATTATGAAATTCCGTACATTGGATGAATTATTTAGACGAGCTAATCAATCACATTATGGTCTTGCTGCTGGTATATGTACTTCAGATCTTGATAGAGCTATGCATGTTATGCAAGGTTTACGAGCTGGTACAGTCTGGTAAGTTCACTAAACAACACTTTATTCTGTGTAATGCAAAGACTCTATATTATATATTATATTATTATTATTGTTTCCTTTAGTTCCTGGAGTAACATATGGCTTCAGCCACACGTTTCCATTGCGTTCGTTTCTCTGCCAACGTTTTCATCACCTGGCTCCACGTCTGCCCATATGCTTTCATCTTCTCTTCACATCACCTCCTCCTCCATGTCACCCTCGCACTAACGACCGACTGATTTGCTGCTTCTCATTCAGCCGGATTCCACTGAAGCGATGGTCTGGCGTGTGATGTCACTTGATGGTTTGTTTTCTCAGAGTATGACTAGCCAATCCACCTCCATTCCTTCCTGCAGATTTGTTGCACAGTCGGTTCCTGCTGGGTTGGTTCACTCATTGCCATAGATGTCTCTCTGTTACTGATCTTTTCTGTCCGGCCATCTGATCTTGAGTAGTATTGAGCGAAGACAGATGTTGATGTAGGTCCGTAGTTTATTCGAAGTGGCCTTCGTGATGCAGCGGGTCGCGGCGCCAAGTCTGTGATCCGTGTCGTGTAGCACTGACTTCACATTGGAGTAACGCATAGACTTTAAACGTATAGAAAGACGGACTAACAACTTACGGTTCATTGTGATTGACCAGTTGCTTTGCATTATCGATTTCTACAGTTATCTCATCATTATTATTATTAGTCTAAAAAGGCTCAAGAATATAGATTCGTTTATAAGATGTGCATATATTCCGTTGGAACTGGAGGAAAAGAGTGAATGAGATCATTAGATCATCTTCTTAGAACTTTTGTTGTTTTAGCTTTGCCGTAACTCTGGCAAGTTTTGAACTTCAGTGGACCAAACTTTGCATAGCACAGATGGTCAAATATTTTGCAATTACACTTTCCTTTCAAGGTTTAAGTATAAACATGCTCAAATTCTTTTGCTTTGATTTTGATTCTTGATAATTAAACACAAAACTTGGCTCATTCATCACTACTGTAACTATTTTAACTGAAATCTGTCCATTTGTGTTGATCAGATATGTTAGTGGCTGACTGAATTATCGAGGTAAATCTGCATACGACAGTGCCGACCGACTAAAAGTGGTTACCACCTTAATAGTTTAGGTGTAAGAAGTCTTACTTCTGACCAAAAAAGGAGATATTCCCCTACTACCCTGGAAAGGAAGTCACTCCGACTTACATTTCGGTAATCTCTAGTTGGTGGCAAAGTCTTGTGTATGGGTGGAACTTCTACCTTCAAACGTGTCATTTAAAACCTGGACTCTGTGATCATATTGTGGTGAGAGCTATCTGCTAGGCAAAATTGATAGATTGCCAGTTTACGTCCCAAATCGGGCTCATGAGGAAAAAAACCCTTGAGGAACTCAACGACCAATCACAGGAGACTTAGCGTGAGCGGATACGATTCGCAAATATATCACCGAACTCTCTGAGAAACGGCCACAAAGCGATGGCAGAATGGCCTTCAGCAGGAAAACAACCAATCAGGTGGCATGCTTCTCTGCTAACAATAACGAATAATAATGTATATAAAAATCCATAAATATCTGTTGATTTCCTCAACAAAGGATCTGTTGCCTGACTTTTGTCTTCTGTCGTTACAATAAGGCAGTAACGCATGTTTTTCTTTCAGGCGCTTTAAGAAATAAAGGATGCTAACTAGAGGTGAAACGGAAGACTGGGCCCATTGGCAAGACTTAAGTTATTGACCTCCGAACTGCCAACTCCGGCTTTGGCTAAATATCGCTGGACTATTAATCCGAACGCCACTGTATTAAATCCCGTCACTATCCAGGTTTTTATTGTCATCCATAATTACACTATTATTAGTGAGTAATAGTGAGGTTAGACGTAGGATGCTAGGTAAGGAGCTTCACAAGGAGTGAAGCTGCGAAGTTGTATCGACAGAGAGATGGCTAGGACATGTTGTGATGCCGATCCATCGCCATCATCGACGGGAAATACCTAGTCGATACAGGACTATGTTGGAAAAGAGTTAGAGCAACAACTATTGGCGATATAACTTAAAGTCGTTATCAGTGGATCTCCCATGCCCTTTTCCCCCCTCATGTTTTTTCATGTTCCTATTCTTCCTCCCTCACATATCTGCTCATTCTCTGGTTCCACGATTGCTCATAATGTCTGTAAGCGCAATATTGCTTGAAATTAAGTCACGCGTAGATAAAGGCTATCCCGGTCCAGAACAAACAAGAAGCCGGTCACTGTTTCTACGGTACTATTAATAAACAAATCAATAATTACATATATATATATATATATATATATATATATATATATACATGTATATATATATACAACAAACCTTAACGGTTTCAAGAGTACAAAACACAATGCTTAACAGAAAGCAAGGTACAGCTATCAGAGCAGAATAACGTTAAAGCCGAAATTACGAACTAGCCGGATCAGACACGACCGTTCAGATAAGCAGTCAGTAGAAGAATGAACCCAAGTAAGAGATAGACAGAGCATAGGCACAAAGATAGAATTTAATTGGCTACTTAACCAATCAATAAATAAGATAAACTCGACAGAATAGTACAAAGTAAGACATGGGTCAGCAAAATAACAGTTCACAAAAATACTCTGATTGGGTCATGAGTTCAACTGTTTGACTAAACAGATCGAAGTAAAAACACACAGTTCATTAAACAAGGTGGGATAGACACGTTAGGCATGGATAATTGGGCTGCAACAACGCTAGGCTGATCCGGGACAGGTTGACAATAGTTTCAAACACCAAAGCATTATCCATTAGACCTGTTGGGCCACGAGAGCCACCTCTTGTGCAACTGATCATATTAATTATTTAATTTAATTTTAGATTTTCCCTTCGATTGATTGGACCGAAGTGCTCGGTCTCAGATTAACATGTCGGCTTCTTGTGCAGATGCTTCGACGATGTCTGGGCATGTAATTAGAATTTAATTGGCTGTGAGACCTGGCCATTGAGAGCGGAAGACATGAAAAGATTAGCTGTCTTCGATCATAGGTGTCTGCGTTCTATCTCCCGTATGAATTAGGTGGTATAATAGGGTGAGCAATATTGAGGTTAGGCATCGGTCGAGTGCTGGGTAAGGAGGGGAAATCAATAGACAAGGCTGTGAAGCTACATCGACTGAGATGGTTAGGACATGTGTTACGTATGCCTAGCCATCGCCTTCCTCGACGGGCAATGTTAGCTGACATAGGGTCAGACTGGAAAAGAGCCAGTGGTGGTCAAACCAAAACATAGCTTCATCAGTCAATGAAATCTACAACAGTTAGTCTAAGGCACGTAGGAAGGTGTAGACTTCCTGACTGGTTGGGGTCCTCGGGACGGTAAAAACCAATGGTTGGAAACAATTGGTGACATGGCTCAAAATCGTTCTCAGTAGCGCAGATGCATCCACTCCTTGTGACTTATGATTTCCAATTAAACTGTTTCGTTCTTCGTTATTACTATTCCTTTGTCCCACACCTCTGTTTACTGTCTCTATTCTGCATTTCTTCTACTTTCTTCTCTTGCTTTTTGTGCTACATGGAGTGTGGCGACTTGAACTGCCGCATATATGTGCAAAGTTCTATGTCGAAAACCGACCGACCGACCGGGTGACATATAACGACTGTAATAATGACTCAGATATAATAACGACAATTACAAGTTCCCAGATCGTAGATGTTACGAATTTCCCGGGATAATTTGAGCACCGAGTCAGACTGAGTCATCATTTATCATAAATATTTTAAATTAATCCCAGAAACTTTAACTAAAAAAATCAAAACAAGATTTTTCTGAACAATTCCCTGTGTATGCCAAGGCTTCCCCAGCAGCAAAATTATTCGGAATTTTACTAATCATCAAAATATATAGTCAAACAAATTTTACATAAATTGAAGTCAGTGTATCTGAAGGTCATTTTTCCATGGACATTGGGACCAATAGGAATATGTAAGCAGTCATCATATATTTGTAATGACTAATGTCAAATTGTCATTGTGTATATTTTTTCTGTATGAGTGTGTGTGAGTCAATCTTATTTGTCACGTAAATTCACATGTGATAAACATAATACACCTTTTTCAAAGGTCAAGGAGGTTCACAGAGGCTTTTGTTGTTTTCCCATCTGTCTTGCTTCATTAGAGTTTGACATATAGGTGATAAGTCTATCTCTTCTCTCCTTCCTATTTACTGCATTCCATGTGGTTAAAATGTGCAAGGCTTCAGAGGTCAACCTTTCTTTATGTGTTGAATGAATTCCTCTTCCAAGAATTTCGACATTGCTATAGCCGATCTTTTCTCTAGACTTTTTAATTCTACTTCATTTCTAGGTGGATGTTTCGGGAACAGCCAGCCTATGTTCATTCACTCTGACCTTCACCTGTCTACTGCTCTCCCCTGTATAGGTAGATAGCAAGATTCCCAATTCTGAACATTTCATCCTATAGACACAATTACTTTGTGACATTTTGGGAACCATATCATATCTTTGACATTCACCAAAGCTTTCTCTAGAGAATTAGATGGTTTGAAATAGACTTTTAATGTTATATGCAACAAATAGTCTTCGAAGTTAATATGTGTGTAAAACTTGGGCACTGTGCTAGTAAGTAATCCCATACTAGTTTGTTTATTAGATGTATCACACACAGTGAGTGAAACAGTATTATTTACTGGATGACGTTTCGAACAAAATTTATTATTGTTCATAATCATCACACGACAAATTTCGAAGTCGGGTAATTATAATTGATATGATTATGAACAATAAATTTCGTTCGAAACATCATCCAGTAAATAACACTGTTTCACTGTGTGATACATCTAATAAACAAACTAATATGGAAGTCTTCAAAGCTGTTCAGTTGTGTCCTTTCGATATGGAATGGCTAGCGTCGATAGCCAAGAATTTTCAATTCTCTGTTTTCCCTTATACTCCTTCTTATTGATAGTATCATCTAGCTTTTCCGGATAACCATTTCCAATCAAAATCTCTTATATGTTCGATATCTCGTTCTCAATATCGTCATTATCTGTGATAATGTTTCTAGCTCTGTTATAACGAGATTTAAAGCTACTGAAATTTTCATTCCTATTGGATGATCTGATTGGAAATTCAAATACTTGTTGGAATGTGTCGGTTTTCTCTGTATTGTAATCCTTAGTTTCTCGTCAGTTTGTCTTTCTACAAGACAAACAATCAAGGAAGTTTAGAGTTCCCTCAGCCGATTCTACTTCATTAGTAAACTCTTTATATTCTGAGATTAACTTGATTTCTGTTAGAAAGTTTTCTCTCTCAGCTTTTTTTATGATGATAAATGTGTCATCTACATATCTGTACCATATTCTAGGATGACAACTAAAACTTGTCAGTGATTTTCTTCCTAGAGCTTTCATATACAGGTTTGCTACAACTAGAGATGCTAGTGAACCCATGGCAACTCCATTTTTCTGACAGTATAGTTTGTCTTTAAAGGTAAAATATGTAGATTCTAAACAAGGTTTTAAGCATTTTATAACTTCTTCTATTGATTATGAAGATTTAGCTAATACTTTCTGATTGTTTTCAAGTTCATATTTAATAATATCAAGTGAATCACATATAGGAATACTAGTAAATAGAGAAGAAGATCGGTTGCGACATTTTATGGAAGGCCGAAAATCCACAAAATAAATGTTCCCTTAAGACCAATAGTTGATTTCATTAATTCAGTGACATACACTTTATTAAAACACATATCACGAATACTGAAACCACTTCAATACAATATTCCTTCGAACATTAAAAATATTGAGGAGTTTTAAGGGAGAGTAATGGACACAGTTATTGAAGAAGACGGAATTATGGTAATTTTTGATGCGGTTTCTCTATTTACTAGTATTCCTATAAGTGATTCACTTGATATTATAAAATATGCAAAATTTGGGCTGCCGATATCATATGCTTAAAATTCCTTACTTGTACCAAATATATAGTGTGAAATCAAGCTATATTCACGAGAAAAAAAATTACCGGTAATCTAAAGCTTCAGGGAGGAGACTGTCATAGGCGGCGATTTCATTGTCAATATTGTTATTCCTTTAATTTTATTATTATTCTTTTGTTTTATAGGATTAATTGTTATGATGTTTTTGATGCGGCTGTACCATTTGGCGGTTATAAATCTTCTGGAGTTGGTCGAGAATTAGGCGAATATGGTCTGCAAAATTATACAGAAGTTAAAACTGTAAGTAACACATTCGATATAAGGAGGAGGAGATGCAGGTTTTTTTGTTGTTGTTTAATTGTCACTTTTGATATTCTTCAGAAGTTCGTCGTTGGCACAGCGGTAGAATGCTCGCCGACTACGCCACATGTGGTCCGGGCTTCGATCCCCAGCCACAGACACACCTTTACCTTGCTAAGCCACTCAGCAATTAGACTGGCAAAGAGGGATGGTTGGGCACGAGGTTGACTAGCAACCCAGTCCCGTAAAAATAAACACCACTGCTAGAGAAACTTCAAGCCTCTAGCTTGAAGTTGCCCTATGTTCCACTGGGAACATAAAGGAATAATAAACAGAACTGCAGAAGTCATACGGAATCATAAATTCTGCATAAATAGAAGTTTACTGAACTTATAGTCGATCTAATTTGTCTAACTGCTTGACCTATATTTTTTAAAATTATATTTTCACACTATTTTAAACCGCTAATCCTTATAACACTGATCATGACCCCGGAATTTCTCTTGTTCTTAGTTTAATTGAACTTGATACTTATTAGTTTGTTTATTAGATATATCACACACAAAGTGAAACAGTATTATTTACGTTTCGAACAAAATTTATTCATTGCTCATAACCATATCAATTATAATCACACAACTTCGAATCAATCAATAGACACATCGACATAGACAAAATTTACCAAAGAATTTACCAAAGAAGAAAATCTCTCTCACACACACACAAAGGGTCAAACTGCAACTCAAGGAAACAATCAGCAGCAATACGAATACAAGTAGCCAACTAAAGGGTGTGAAAACACCAAAACAACCAATACCGTTCAAGGTCACCACCAGGAGAGATGACTAATAAACTCGTGGAGATATCTAAAAGCTCAATTCATCGAATTGAAGTATACGCTGAAGATGTTGGCAAGCAGGGCAATGAAAGCTTCTCAAGTATAAACCATCCAACTCAGAGAACACAACTACATCAAAGTTATTGACTATTCACTGCAATACCAGGCAACCTTCTAAAAATTTTCTAGCATTCTTGGTGTTTCCTCTGTCTAATATTTGAACGATGTCCCAGTAAAATTGATGTCCGTGGTTGTCTGTATGCAGTGAGGCAATATGAAGGAGTGAATGTCGTGTTTTTTGACGGCCAGTTTATATTCACGGATACGAATACGAAAAGGAGGGACGTCCACTTTGGCCAGCGTAGTGTTTTTCGCAGTTGTTACAATTTACTTTGTAGATGATGTTGGTTTTATGTTCTTTCGCTGTTGAGTCTTTTGGTCGGCACAGAGTCAGCCAATCGAGTGAAGTGATTCTGTTAGTTCGTGTGTGACATCAATTCCTAACACAAATATTCTTCACCCCAAGACTCCGTGTCCTATGTTGACATTTTTTTTCTTCACGTTCCTCAGTGGAACATAGGGCTTCAAGGTACTGGCTTGGAGTTTCTGTAGCAGTGTGTATTTTACAGGATGGGGTTGCTAGCCCCATGCCCAACCTTTCCAGTTAGAGAACTATTAAATACCAGCGGGGAGTATTAGACAGCTGTTTCGTACTTTTCGGGGACTCTTCACCAGTGCGCAACTATGACCCCACCGCTGGCGCAGACGAAACTAGGACTTTCAGGTTATAAGGTGAGCTCATTGACTATTCAGCCATTGAAATAGAATACAAATGGTCCATCAATTTTTGACTTCTGACAGCTAATCTCATCGATGACTATCAGTCCTCACGCCCAACTTGGTGAACTCCATTGGTCACTAATTCCCTGTAAGAACCTTAGGCAACTTCATGCTGTCATCAGTCATTCACTAGTGAGCTGAATGAGCAACCAGCTCATCTTGCAATCTGAAGGTCCCTGGATTCATCGGTGCATGCTGTTGTGGAGTCCCGAACAAGGACAAAACAAGTGAGCATTATTCCCTGCTAGTTTTCAATGGTGTTCTCTGACTGAGTTCAGTTTGTGATCAAACTTGAAAAAAAGGGAAAACTCTTCTTGTGACAATTTCATTTTCTAAGCCTTACATTTATATTTGTGTATGGATGATAATAGACAATGAATGAGTACGCCTGCTAATTTGTGTGTGAAAATTTGATAGGGAGTAGAAACACTGAAGTACAATAATAATATTATTTTAGAAGATTATATAACACAAATTACTATGAAATGTAAGTGAATAACGAGAGATCACTTTTATACGGGTGAGAAACTTGCATGGCGCTCCCGTCACGAAAAAGATTTCCAACAAACTACAAACTTTTATCAACAGCTGCCACCTTCTCTGGCTGGCTTCATGCTGAAGATCAAATGGCCGATCGGCGTGCGGTCCAGAAAGAATTAGCAACAAGAAACTCTGGCCGGGAACAAAACAACAGACAACAGCCGATTGCTCAACTGGTGGATATGTAGGAGAAAATGGAGATGGATTGATTGGGCACACACTGAGGAAACCATCGAATGATATCAGACTCAGTGCAGGCCAGTGCTCGAGTGTAACCCGAATGGGGAGCGAAGATTGGTTCGTATGAAGGTGACATGGAGGAGATGATAGGTTACGGGCAATCGTAAGCCCAGATGAAGATGGCATCAGAGAGTGGAAGAAAGTGGAGATGTGTTGTTGAAGCCCTATGTTCCACTCGGAACCCAAGGGAATAATAATAATAATAATAGTATGTACCTTTCAGTCTTGTTACTTGGAATGAATGTGAATAAGTTTTATTTTAGAGATCAGCACATAACATAACTAGGTTATCCACAGGTGGTATATTACAAAGCTATATGATATATATATATATATATATTTGTATTATGATATATATTTTTCCATTGTTTTGTTTGTCTAGGTAACTCTTAAAATGATTGAAAAGAATTCATAAACTGGACCTTAAATTCAACTTAAAAATAATAATAATAATAACCGACTATGTGTACCGTGAACTGTCTGGACAAGTCGCTATCTAATTCTTTTATCTGCTCTGCCTTTTTTTGGTTTGATTTTTGCTAAACACCACTCTGTGTAAGTATATTGACAAAAACAAATATATACACAGTACGCATAACCATTACATGCATTTTTTCTGTGCATTGAGAAGGTTCCTGTAGCGATTGAATTGATTTTCTGGCTTAGGGTCGCTAACCGCACACTCAATTCTCCTTGCTTTTCCACCCTTGGAACCGGTTAGTAAGCTAGACGGAGGAGACCCCGTTGAGTGGAATTGCGCGTCATATGGAACCTGAATAGGGAACGACTACTCGGGTATACGGGTCCAAGGATGACATGGAGGAGTTGTAAGCTTATAGGCTGGGATGGAGCCAGCTCAAAAGGAATACAGAGAATAGGGTGAGATGAAGACACGTGTTGTTGAGGTCCTATGTTCCACTTCGAACCTAACCGTATAATAATCACAATATCAATACATGCATATGTGATGGGTTATTTTCTTCACTGCTCTTTTGTGGCCACCGTTTTGTTTTCCTGATATAGAAGTATAAAATTTAACCGTTTTTGTCATATAAATGGTTGAAAAAACATGTTAAGAGAAAAGCTTAGCCATCTTCAATGTGTAGAGGGAAGCAAAAAGGGTAAACTGTATTCATCGAAAATCTATCGATGATTACTACGAAGTACCTTTTTTCGTTACTGTGTTACTCCAACAGAATCATCATCAGTAGTATGTGGTCAGTGATTTTAGCAGACGCCAAGCAAATCTGTGTAGGGAAACAGTAATTTACATTTGGATAATTCGCGCTGCCTCACTCTAGGAAATACTAACACACTCGGCATATACCGATTGAAGTTGGTAATGTAGATTATCAAAAAGGAGGACAGATTAAGATCAGCTCTCCCATGTCGTTTTATGCGGTTTCCAAAGATCCTCAGCTATAAAAGCTATTGTAGGAGATCAAAGAAGTTCGTCAATTCAATTGAACCCCAGGCGTCTAACCCTCAACGATCAATTTGTTTATCCGTGCGGACTAGACCACATGGTGGTCAGTATGATTTTTAAGAGACAAGAACTCGGTACCTTCGCTGTGGTGTGGTTTTCTCCGTACACACTCTCTTCAAACCATAGTCAATAAATACATCTTTCAGCAGTCGTAAGTGTTATGCAGTCACAGTGTTAAGAGCAGCCCAGCGACCAGGGTAGATTGGCCAGGCCAAAGAGTCAGCAAGCAGTGTGATTAACGTTCAGGTCTACCAGGACTGAAAGACACATATCAATTGTGAACGTTATATCTAGTTGAAACCAACTGGAAACGGCGAAGTTCTACAATGGAGTCCCAAGGAACGAACGCACAAGTGACCTTGAACCGACCAATCAGAAAAAAGGATGATTTTTGCATAAAATTTTACGTATTTTTACATAAATAAGCATGAAAAAAAATCAAACAGGGTACTTTTCTCTAATATGAGTTAAAAAATGTTCCAATTATTAATAGGAGTTTCAGTTTTGAAGTTAAACCAATTTCTGTACATGTATTCATCCAAATGACTAAAAATGACTTCGTTTTGTGATCCATTGATGGCCCGGATTCGATTTTTGAGTCTTCCCCAAAAACCCTCGATGGAATTGGTATGCGTTCCGGAGACAGGGTCAACGAAATCACGGGAATGGTTAACTCTATGATGTATATACCCGAGTTGCGATAACTGGTTATATCCCGCCCATTCATCGGTGTGTATGGTACTGCCAGGCAAAACAAGCCTCTGAATAATAGGCACCAGAGTGCCCGCACTTCTGTCTGGAATCAATTCGATGAATCCTTTCCGAATTTGGGTATCATAAATTCCCAATACCCAAACGCTGTTGGCTCTAGGATGACCACGATTATATTTCTTCTTTATCAGTACTGTTTCGTCGATGTGAACAGTAACACCCACTCCCCCCAAAACTTGAGTAATATTATTCATCTTCCATGACGCTAAATCTCTGCAAAACTGAAACCATTGAACAGTAGATGTAAGAGAATTTTCTGTCTGAGCGGCTGTTGACCTCACTCCGGATTTAAAAACCCAATAATTGCACAAGAACAGGATTTTCGTCAAAGGGAGTTTCGATTTTTCAAAGAAAGTCCCTAGAAAACAATTAACTGAGACTGTCACTTACCATTACGAACGCTTATTCTTTTTCTGCAATGTGTACACCTAAAGACATATCCATCTATGGCCTGTGAATACGATTGCAGGTTCATAGAAGCACCACAAGTACATAAACGTGTACGTGCTATTAATCCATTATCCAGACAGTACTGAAATACGTGATCTGGGTGGAATTGCCATCTCAGTAGGTGAACAGCGTTCATCTTCGCGGTAGAATGATGGTAACTTCCTAAACCAATAACTGGCATGCGTTCAAGGTCATTGGAACATTCACAAGGACATTGGAACATTTACAACCTTGGGACTCTATTGTAGAACTTCGCCCTGGAAACTAGTTGAAGGTCATTTAGGCAGCCAGACTAATTGGTTTCCTAGACTGTCACGAAAAGTAGTCAGTCATATCGACTTCACTCAGTGGGTTGGGAAAAATTCTTTACATGAGACACGATAGAATCAAATTTGGATGTCGGTGGTAGAATGTTAATTCTCAATCTGATTGGTTGGTCAGTTTGTTGCTGTAATATACACCTAATTTTGCCTGAAACCTTAAAATAGCTATTTCTAGCAGTTATCGCGCACTGATGTGAGCCCTTTGTTTTTCCCTCTGTTTGGATTGCTGGAATCCCATTGGCTGTTCATAGTTTCAATGTGTCATTGAATTACTGCATTTATAAGGTCATTCTAACTGTATATAGACAGAGTTTCTGTCTAGCATTTTGAATGTTGTTTGAGACAGTCAAAGCTTTCTTATCAACTTCCAGTCTTTTCTCTTGCTGTTGAGTGCCGGCAGTGTTGTTGTTGTTGATGATGTGTGATTAGGACAGATCAAGCAGCGCATTAAGTTAGTATTCGCTAATAGTCTATTACGTTGTAGTTCCAATCATAACAGTTGCCTCAATCTTCATCTTGTAGTTTTCTGAAATTCAATAACTTCGGTTGACACACATCCACGTCAGTGAAGAGTCCCTTGTTCATCTTTCTCTCTGCCGGTGGGTGTTGTCTATAAGCAAACAAAGTTCCCAACAGTTCATCATATCCCACACTGCATATTTGGAGCAACAGCGGTCAGAGTAAGTCGTTTAATTCACTCGTCACTATAGTTACATTCAAATTCAGAAAAAAACAACCTTCAGTCACTAAGAAATCGGATCTCTTACCTCACAGGTAATTTTCTTTGGATGGATATAAGCTGAATAATTGACAACAGAAAATGTTTCACATACCCATTAGTGATGATGAGATTTTATTGGTTGCGCTGAATTCACTAGTTCACTATAACTGAATAACAACCAGATAATAGCTCCAAATTATTGAAATACAAAGTTTTTATGTGAATCTTAAATGGAGTGTTGGGATCAATCCCTAATTTGAGATATGATGAATTCATCAAAGCTCACTTGATTCTTAATAACATCGTAGCAGTAAGTAATTCTACAAAATTATACGACTACAGTATTTTTTACTCAGCATTACATGCTGATCTTCACTGTTTAGGCGAAATTGTTCAGCTGGAGGTTTGTGGACATACTTCACCGCCACTTTGCACGCTCTCCAGTCTTTTCCGGCCTTTGTTACACGATCCCCTGCAGGTAATCAATCGTCGTCGCACCACGATTATGGCCCTGAAATATATCTCGTATTACAAACGATCTATCTGATGTTCTGATTTGTCTTTGGTCTAAAGAGAACAAGTACTTTGAGAGCTACGAGATGATAACTTGTGTTTGAAACTCGCCTACCGTAGCTTCGATAGCCTGTGAGGGGATTGGCATGGGAGGTTAATTGTATTCGATTTGCGGGACACATCTTGTTATAGCGTTGCTGTAATTGTTCAGTGTAGTCGAAAAGCTAGACGACAGGCACAATGTAATTAATGCAGTATATTTAAAAATTTAAGGGTAATTTAAAATGGAAAGCTGACAAACAATAGAACAGGTTATCAACACTAAACTGATGAATAGGCAGAGTAAACACAATACACATCAGGACTATGCCAAGATTAAGGATGAATTAAGTCGACACCCATTGGTTTATCGTGGCATGTGAGGGTTCCACTTCAGTCCTACTGACGGTATAGTCAGTTAGACACAGTTCGCGTATTGATGGATGATTTTCAAGCTTCCGCTTAAGTCTTTCCAACAAACGTGTGCTAGCCATCGTTGCTGGATGTTGAATTTGATGCCAAAAGGGATGAAAGTTGTTCGACTCTGTTCCTCTCCCCAGCGCGTGATTCTTCAAAGAAGTCAGTAGTGAATTAATGGCAGCATCCACTTGTTCGGGTGTTCCTCGTCATTTGTAATCGCACAAGCAGTGATTAGGTCATCCGTCGGATGCGCTAAAAGATTTAATTTCTGCAGTCTTTCGACTTATGGCTGGTTCCATAGGAGCTCTTCTGTGAACCCTTTCCAAGAAACTGGTGTCACTTTTGAGTAATAGTGGAACTACCATGCTGTCACACATGCATTTTTTCTATGGCATAAAAAGTAACCTGAGCATCAGCGCACTTAGACGACTGCGTGTGAGGTGTTTAGCCACATCTGTTGTGGCCACGCTGCGCTGTGAATTCACCCTTGCATAAAGTATCCCCGTTAGAACGAGACCGAAATGGCGCTCAAACTATTTAGAAGATAAGTTATCTCCACACAGAGGGTAAGTTATAATCGACATCGTTTGGGTACTGAATTTTGCCTGATCTTCTGCAGCTTCTAGGTCTGAATATGACCTGTTTAAGTCAGCCGAACATTTCAGTGTCCCTCAAATATTTAAACAGTCGGCTTAGAGAAGGGCTGTAAGTCGACACTGGATGGCACTGATGATTATTACAAGGATCAGACGCCCTAGGATGAAAGCCTGGAGTCTTAAGATTAAGCTGACCTGAGATGATCAGGCACGAATGACTTCAACGCAGAATTCCCTTCTTTCGTAAACCAAACAGAAATGAAATATTTATGAGTTACTAAGTATGATTCCACGCATAGTGTTATGGTACATCCACGTTCTTACGTTCTACGATGTCTTGATTCTGAAAACTGCCAAAGAAGCACTAGTTAAAATTTGAAACGATGTTGACGAAATCAAATTTCGAAGAACACGAGGCGAAAGTAAAAGTGAGTAATCGTGCAAAATATATATGCAATAAACGAAAACCAGTGTTCACTAATACAATGGCAAACATTCGGCAAGCAAACGTGAAATCAGTTTCTGTAAACGTATAACATGGGTATATGGATAAGTTTTATAGACATATTGCTGCAGCTAATATACAGGCGCTACATATTAAAACCCACCTGAACTATTTTGTGATGACAACGTCATATTGAACTGTGTTATTTACCTTTGCGAAATCGAAGGACGTTTCCCACTGGTCATAGCCTAAGATATAATTCGATTCTGTGACCTCTTCAATTGCCATCTAAAGCCTGCCCTTCGATGGCGTGTTTCAGACTTCAACCGAAATTTCCTTAACCAAACCTTAAACCCAGGTCAACTGATAGGGTGTTAAAGTCTCCAATTATAATACTTTGATGACATTAATGGTGGCATTTTGACCTTATGTGCCTGACCATCCTCATGAAATCTATGCTACTTCGCGAAGGATACACTTAGACCATATAGGTTTTTGCTGCATGTATTTGTCTGCTGCTTATGATCAAATGACACATTTTGTTTTTGAAGGCCGTTACTACACACCAATAGGCTACACAGGGTGGGATACCTTCACTGGTTTACCCCAGCCATATGTTTAGTCCTTGATTACCCGCTGTCTCTTCCAAGATCATTGAACTTGGCTAGTATCAGGATTTTACTATCACTTGACACAGTGCTTGCTGACGTATGAAGCTGGTCTCCTTGCAGTGTTAGGATTGCTTGCCATTGTCGACATGTATTCGTAAGGCTTATCCAAATGAAACAGACATCGGGTGCGGATTTATATGCCTTGAGTTTCGCTCGAACCTAGAACGCCGTTATCATCTAGAATTCCAGCGCTTTTCGTGATCTCAGGCGTGCAGGTTAACTGTAAGATATGTGTCAAACTAACCTGAGTGTTTCACAAGCACACTTTTGTTGAGTAGTTTTGAAACCAGAGGTGAAGTCTAAGACTTCTTAAATGAGGTTTCCACTATTCACTCTTCTTCTTTCGCCTCACGATTATTCATTCGCCTAAGAGGGTAAGTCCCTGAATGAGTACAAATTGAAACCACCACAGAATATTCTATTCTGTATTGGCTAGATGACCCGTCGACAGCTGAGAAAAAGGTTTGCTACAGACAGACTTTTCACCAAGCTAACTACTGGACAACTACCTAAGTTTGTCTCCTCTCAGGAATTATTTATCTCAAAAAGGTCACCGGCCGCAAGCAGAGAAATTACCAGTTAGCTGGTCACCAGAGGTCATGCGGTAATCGTGCATGAACTGATCGGTAGGGAAGACGATGTGACTCAACACCCCTCTTGAAGCTACTATGGCAACTGCAGCCATGCATAGATCAAGACAGTTTCGTCCACTCATTTACCGGGGATATAAAAGGTACTGTAAAGCAATCAGTGGAAAGCTCCGTTCCTGTTACAACGAGAAACCAGAAAAAGGGGACACATTGGCTGAAACGGCATATAGAACCTCCCATACAAACTAAAAGAAAGGCCTCATATAGATAGAAAGTCTCGAGTAAAGTATCACATTACGATGAGCTTATCCTGAGCTCTAAGAATTCGTTGCCTTATGAAAAGTAGGAGTCCATCCCACCTAGCGTAGTAACAGAATTTCCAACTAATACCATGAACCAGTACAGTACTTTAGAGGCTGACGGTATTGACGTTCGCGGATTGTACGGAGTATACCGACGCGAGATCTAATACCCACAACTTCTATAGTATCCGTTCGGCATAGACCAAAGGCAAAACAAAACACCACAATTGATCGTCCAAATTATGAGATATGTTTCAGGACCAAATCGGAGTGCGAGATGATTGCTTAACTGGCTAGTGATCGAGCAGGAACGTGACACGACGAAGTACTAAATGGCGTGGATGCTTGACCGGAAGCCTTCAGCTAGACAAGTAGACTTAAACAGTGAGGGTTAGCATCCAATGTCCAGTGATGAATGCTGTGGTCAATAATTTTGGGGAATTATTTACCGCTATAGGACCATGGCCCAGAAGGAGTGCGTTGGTCTGGTAGCTTATGGCACTTGGAGTCACAATGCTAAACATGTTGATAATTTGGAGACACCCAGACCTTTCTGCCATTTGTTGCGCAGACAACTAAATAGCAGATACCCCACTGTGAAGCCTGGTATCTTGGGGACTATCCCACTCCAAATTAATGCACCAACAGTTTTTGATGAATTGGCAGAAATTTGTCCAGAAGAAACCCTGATAGCAATGACACAAGATCATCCATTTTCAAAGTGTTTTGTGACTATTTGCACTGTACACAACAGCCTCTTCCAACAGTTGTTGGATAAGCACCAGCTGCCGGAGAATTGGGAGCCTGCTGTTCTATCAGGCACTTTAAATGGGACAGAAATGTCGGTCGCCAAGGTCCATAGCACTGCCATCATTAACACTGAAGATGATAGAAAACTTGTTGACGACCACATCACAGAGCTTCCTAATGGAAACGTCTTGCGTAAATCGGAAGCAATCATTCTAATGAAACTTACCAGTGACTCAGGACAACATGCTGGAATAAGAAAATCCAGGCGGTATAACCAAGTTGTATAATTGTGGGCCACTTACGAATACCTTCTAGAAGGTCTCAGAAATCGGGATCAGTAGTTCACTACCGTTGTGGATTTGAGGGTGTTTCAGGACAAGAAATGTTGTACGAATGTAATCCAAGTATATTCTACACATGGAGCAATGTACTGAATTGTAAGCTGCTCCACTGAGGCTACTGTTATTTGAGACTTTCGCCAGTGGCTTAGCGTGAACACAAGCTTCCTTGTCACTATCCATGGCGGCGATTTAAAGTTTCAGATACCTGTAACAAACGATGAAGATTAGCTGAGTTTTCAGGATGATCCAACCACCCTAAAGAGCTGACCAGTCATAAATGGGCTGAATTTTGACGACTACCTTTGACACATACATTGCGACTGAAGTCGCTCTAGATCTTAATGGACCACCAAGGCGTACGTAGAGGATACTCAGTATCAACAGCTCAACTTTCAGGTTTAGACAGTTTGTTTGATAGATTCCAACAGAGAAGATGGAGTTATGTTTTCAAGCAGAACACGGAGACAGAAGACAGACTCGCGAGAAGGACAGAGGAAAACACTGGGTATGAGTAATTTATTCTGCACACCTTCACGAAACAACATTTTAAAATGGATACGTAATTCAATTTACACTAAAAGTGCTAGGCATAATCGTGAAGCTGTATAATGTTACGCTTTTGCAAAACGCTAGCACGTACATTGATAAACGGATTTCACGCCCTGGATCCAGAGGATATATGTTCAGTTATAGGAGAGAAGTCGAAGCTTGAGGCAAAGTGGTACAATTATATACAAGGGCACTGATAGTAATGCATTATTTTAATGCGGGTGCGTCGGTGGCATAGCGATTAGGACGCTCGCCGACCAAGCACATAGTCTGGGGTTCGATTCCCGGCCACCGACGCACTCTTCTACCACGCTAAGCCAGAAATAAAAAAAATCTGGTAAGGAGGAAAGGTTGGGCATAAGGCTAGTAACCCCATCCTGTAAAAATAATCACCACTGCAACAGAAACTTCAAGCCACTAGCTTGAAGCCTTATGTTCCACTGGGGAACGTGAAGGAAAAAATTTTTAATGCAGGGATGTCATACCAGTTATTTTCATTAGGAAAGGGTAGATGTCTAAGTCTAACACTTGATTTTATTTCTCTGCAGATGCTTGGTATCTGTCTTTGCAGGTCATTCAGAATGAGAAGCCATCGTACAATAGTCCTCTGTTACAGAAACGACTGGTCCTTATACCTTCCGGTTAGACTTCTGATCAGCAATCGCTATCCTATGTGAGGAAGAATCTTGGCGCACTTTCACTCGAGCTGTTTACCTATCTGCGCACAACACATTCACGGTCTCACCTCAAAGCTGAAGCCGTTGGTGTATCTTTACTCTTAAGGAGAAATGCCACTTTTCAAAGAAAATCTCGGTGGGAGAGAAAGTAATAGTCACCAGCAAAAACCTTGGTAACTGGCATCAGAGACTAATTTGATAAATTCTCAGTTACTGTAGAATCAAATGCGTCTTCACAGCAGGCAAAACAATTCTGAACAATTTAAGTCACACGAATAGATTCGGGTTTCGGGATTCGGGTTTAACTGGGTAGATTTCAGGCCGATGCAATTAAACGTGATATGATCGCACATGATGAGCAGTTTGTGTGTGAGTTTTTATCTTTAACACAAACAACCAAACTCTCAATCAGGAAAAACTGTTAGTAATGCAACAAATTGTTGGATCGCGTAGGTGCTTAACTACATACAATCAGCCTAATCAGTAAAGGTTAATACTTAGTGATGGTTGATGATGAAGGCTATACGCTAATTAGTTTAAGGAGTTATACACCGTCACATCACGTAATTAAGAAAAGAAGTAATGCAACTCATTGAGTCTACTCGTGTTTTGAAAAGGTAGTAAAATGGAGATTTATGCGAGTGCACTATAATAATATTTTCCGAAATCCTATATTTTTCAACCTGTTTATTTGTTTGTATTACCTGCTGAAATACGTGACCTTGCCTAAAACGCGCAGCCTGATACAAAATCATGGTAACAAAATGGAATTTGGTGGTAGTTTAGAAAGTTTCATCAGGCACGAGGTAACAGTTATCAGTGGGAAGGAGTCGCCCAATAAACTGTATTTCGGGAGGAATGAGTAAGACAAGTTGATTAGATAATCGAAAGTATGTTAAAGGTCGGGAGTGCCTGTCAAAGATATCGTTACACTTCTTGACATATTAGGACAACTTTCTGCAAAAGTAAAGCCAAGTTGAAATTTATATTTAAAGGCTCAAAGGCTGCCTGGACCTGTGACTTCCTATGAAAAGTTCCGTACCTCAAATCATAGGATATTCCTATTATCCAATATTCCTAAAAAGATGTGCGTTTAATTCATTACTAATTCCGGCAAAAGTGTTTTAGGTTTCCTTAAAATTGGCAAGAAAAAGCTTTTTGTACATGACAGAAAAGGGGCATGTATTGAGTGCGTGCCTTTATGCGTTTTGGATTTTTATATACACGAATCATATCAACGACAAGGATGTGGCAAAAAGCTGTTTGACTTTATGCTGCAGGTAAATGTTTGGTTAAGTAATTTTTACGCGGAAACTCTATTGTTTTCGCGACTTGTATCAGGTATTTGTGCACTTCCAATATCCAATATCCTGATTACGAGCTAGTATAAACCAGTGATTTCTTTGAGGTCGCTTCTTGATTTTAAGGTAGAGGTTCCTGATCGATCACTTACCCAACTAGCACTAACTTTGGGTGCACCAGCTTCTCAAGACTCACAACTCCAAAAAAACTGTTTTCGTATTGCATAAATATATTTATGCAATACGAAAACAGTTATGTAAACCTATAGGTTTACATAACTATATGCAACTCACAAAACGCCTGAAATTTTGTATAGGGTGCTGTACTTCATGTTACCTCATCCGAGTAGGTGGCTGAAAATATCAGATTGAAATGGACGAAACTGTCACTCGGTGTTCGAAGTATTTTGATCTGGCTATCTAACACTCCTAGTTGACTTGAGTACTTCTTCACTATTGATATCTGTCAGTAGTCTGTTATAGTTTATGTCATGGAGGTTTGAGCTAATTGAAAAAGGAATTTCACCAGGGAAATTTCTAAAATACACATTTCAGTGTATTTAGTATTCTTTAAATCATGGAAAATCCCCATTGTGACATATAGAAAATCGAAAACAAATGATTCAGCGAAGAAACTCTTTTCAACGAATTTATCATCAAGCTTTACAATCGTACATATATGGTTTTTAAGAAGTTATATCCGGTGAGGGAATTGAATCATAGGTGTGAATGCATAAAATAATAATAATAATAATATGAAATGAAATTAAAACTAAAATGTCTGTGATTATAATCACAGGTAAATGTCAGGTGGCAAAACAATTAATGTTATATATAGAATAATTCATAGGATGGATGGAACTTGAAAAAGGGTGTGCAATTATAAGACTAGTAGACAGTTCGAATAAAATAAAAGCGTTACGTATTATCATGTGAAATTTAATAGCATAGAATTTAATGTTGTAAAAAGGAATTGATTTAGAATGGCAAATGGAACAAGTGAAATAATACCGGGGACAGTTCAAAGTGAGAGTAATAATAGTAACAATTGACGTAATAAAGGAAGAGTATACAAATTGAATAGACAAAATGAAAAAAATTGGTGGAGCCAAAATATGATTGGGGACTACCATACTTTAGCATAGAGGGATTAAAACCATGAAATTTGAAGGGGTTGAACGAACTTTTTCTGTACACAGAGATCTGGCTTTTCTGTTTCGATAGCCAAAGCTTCAGCAATACACAGATGAGTCGGGTACGTAGGGATTTGGGTAAATTACGTTTTGTCTTGTAGATGACTTTAAAGGCGGAGGCTATAGAGATAGGGTGATCATTATCGACCAGATTGTACAGCTTGATGATAAATTCGTTGGAAGGAGTCTCTTCGCTGATTCATTTGCTTTTGATTTTCTATATTTACCATTCAACAATTTTTTGGTAAAAATGAACACGAATCTAACATTTAAGTTACTTATTTTATTTTGGAGTTATTCAGCGTATATGTTTGTTCTCAGATGAATGGCAGTTGTGTTCTCTAATTAAACAAACCTTAATCTTATTCCACAGTGAGATTTTGTTTTCTGTTTCAAGACTCCTGTGTCCTAATGAAAACTATGATTGGCAATACATTTACCATAAGGAAAGCTTTCCACGTAACTAAGCATATGTTTTAAAAGGTCCCGGAGTAAGACGAGGTTTTAAAGTTACAATATGTGAACAAAATCAGAACAAAGGTATTTGATGGATGGAGACAGAACATTTCATTTCGCAGATTTTCTTTAGTTGCTAAAAGTTACACACTTCATATACTTAATTAAGTATAAATATGTAACATAATCATTTTTGTTCCCCTGAGTTCTTACTAGAACATAAGGCTTCAACAGCATACCAGTTCATTCAGTCCTCTGGAATCCTTTTTAACTGGCCTCACGATTGCCCATAAACATTCATCTCCTCCATTCATCCTCAGACGCCCATTTGTTCGTTTCCAATTCATGTCCGACTCGAGCGATGTTACTCAACGGCTTCACCATAGGTTCAATCCACCCTCATTTCGTTTGATATGATTATGAGCAATTATATTTGCTCGGAACGTCATCAGTTAATATTACTGTACAACACTGTGTGATTTATCAAAATAAAATCTTATCTCTAATGGAGTTAAACTCTACCACAGTGCCAATTTTTATACTTATACCTTTGACACATCTCTTGAGCAATAGCTTCCTGGTTGGTTCGCTGCTTTGCACATTTCCTTGTTGCTTGTTCTTTCTAGCTGGGTATCTGATCTTCAGTGTAGAGCGAAGTGGGTAGCTGATGGTCAGTGTTTAAAACCTTATCTTGTAGTGTATTGGAAATTATTGATTGTTATCATAAATGGCACTAATCATTTTTCACTGTCTAGTTTACTAGGAAATGTAGTTTTAAAAATTGGCTGTTGTTTCAGTAACTCTAGTCCCCTTCAATAGGTTTCGGGTTTGAATCCTGCTTCAGCTACTTCATTCTGAGCAATTACTTAGTACTGTCAGCCCACACGCAGAGTAGTTATGCAGTACAGTCTGGGACATGGGGAATTTGTTTGCATTAACTCAGTTGCAACTGCATCATAATAACTTCATTCTGAAGCATCTTCATATAATGTACAGAATTTTCAGCGGAGTTTATCACATGATATTTGTTCCCTTTTTCCAGGATCTTCAAATAAAAGATCAACTGACAGTAGATAATGTGACACAGTTCTATCGGATCTGCAGCGCAAACTAATCCATCATGATATTCCCTCTTTTTTTCTCTTTCGAGAAATACACGATGTCATGTTGATTGGAAATTATAGAAAGTTCAGGAGTGCACTCTGTGAGCCAAAGACACTACTCAGAAATGGTCATCTCACGTATTGAGATAAGCCCCCATTCAGGATAATGCTTTTTCAAATATTTAGTAGAAACTTGCGAATCCAGTATAGTTTTTATGAGCTAGTATAAACCAATTTGATTCCTTTGTGCTCGCCTCTTGATTGTGAGGTAGAGGTTCCTGATCTTCGGTAAACGTCTGCGTGGCTCGTCCCGCCACTCGACTGCCGTAGCTTTGGTTGACTCCAAAAGGAGTAGTGCAGGGATTAATTATATGTGGTTTGTAGTATGAGGTGTGTTAAGACTGTTACTACTGTGAATGGAATTGATCCTTTCACCAGTCAGTCATCCGGTGTCATTGTCAAAAGAAAAGAGATAATAGTAACATATATAATTGATGTGCTGTACAGACTAAAAGACGGAAAAATAAGTAAAGAAAACCTAAAATCAGACAGATAATGAAATTTGAAGGTGGTATATTATCTATGTGAAGAATGTCAACAATAATAATAGTGTAAGGAGCGTAATAATTGGATTAGTCAGGACAGTAACACAAGACAGAATGTAAAGAATTAAAATGGTGAGCTTAGATGTCTACTCATTAATAGTGTATGAGATTTTAAGGGGGATAGGCCATTTGGACGCATTCATTGTGTCACTGTATGATTGTCCGGGCGTCGCCAATAACTACATCTGCTGGTAAGGAGTTCCAGGGACGGCTAACCCACAGTGAAAAGAAGTGGGAGCGCACCCGGGTCCTTGCCCCCCGGTGAGCTATCCTTCTGGGATTTCCACGAGGAAGCCTATACCTAATCAACGGCAGAACACCTTTGTTTGGGTGATTCTGGTCATTTTTTATCTTATAGGCAGTAATCAAGTCCCCACTAAGCTGACGGTAGCTAAGTGTGAATAGGCCTAATTTCTTTAGCCTTTCATCATATGGTTTATTTCGGATACCAACCATTCCTTTTGTCGCCCGTCTTTGGACTCTTTCCAAGAGGTTAGCGTCTCTTCTAAACAGTGAGGGTGCAATGACATTATGCACTTCAAGGTGTGGTCTGACGTATGTTTTGTACAACTTTAGAAAGAGCTCAGGAGTGAGTGCACCTAACTGTCTATATGTAAAGTGTATGACCGCATATGCCCTCGCTACGTCCCCGTGTAATTTACGCTTGTGTCCATTTTTTCCGTTAGAACTAGACGTAAGTCGCGCTCCGACGTTGTGCAGACCGCCAAGTGTGTAGCTGGAATCAGGTGTTCTAAATTTTTACACACTCTCATTTTACCCTTATCCCCTTTATTTTCTTTCATATTTTACAGACTGAAGGTATCAAACCATCCAGTTTAGCAATTGATCTGCCCTCTAAGAAAATGATTCAATTTCTACATAAACATTATCATTTAATTAATCCAATTTATTCACCAAATAATTTTGTAATTTATTCAGAATTTTTTAATGAAATTTTACGTGATTCAATGAATACAAGAAAACAATCAGTTAATGTAAATTCTAAGCTAACGCCAATTCGAATCTGGGATAGTAAAAATACACTTAACAGCAATAATAATAAGCATAATAACAAGTCAGATATTTCTATAAATGACAGCCTTTTAAATTATCATCGTCCTTCATCTAGTAAAACAAATCGTTGCGCTGACAGTTCAATGCCTATTGAACAAACACTATTGAATAGTAAGATAAACAACAACAACGACAACAATAATGATGATTATGCGCGGAGTACAAAATTAAACAATCGACAAGTAAATCAACCGCATACAAAGATAAATGAAATGCCAACTCAGTTAACCATTATACGATCGAATTGTTCAAATGATGAAAAGGATTGTAATCGATCTTTCAAACAAATTGAGCAGACTCGATTAAGTGAAGTGGATGATGGAAGAAAATGTATTGTTCAAAATGACATTGAAAAGACTAACAAATGTGATGTACAACAAAAAGTTATTCAGAACAATGTAAATAAGTAAGTGCATTTTTGTGTGTGTATAATACTCAGTTAGTATTCGTTGCAGGATTTCATCATGATCAGCTGACATCGGTGAGAGAACCATTGGAAAAACAGCCGGGAAACAGGAAGCTGTTTCGTCCTAGTAGATTGGGACCCTTCATCAGCACGCACTCACTACAGGGATTTGAAGTCAGGACCTTACAATTACCGGGCGCTACTGGCACCAGGGAATGTCATCGCTGGCAAGTATTTGTCCCCATAGCCGACCTGCTGTACCCTACTGGTCACGACTTCTCACTAGAACGAGTCGAGTGTAAGGCCAGAAAGTTGCCAGTGATGACATTGGCAAGTGCTAGTCGTGAATTGGCAGAAGTTGGAATTCATAGGTTGGACACTGGATCAGGTCCCAGTGACTTAATGGTCTACAAGCTCGCTAGCCTTGCAAACGAAAGGTTCTGAGTTGGAAGCCTGATGGCGGGTGCATACTGATGAAGAGTCCCAAACTGGTTTTCCAATAGTTCTGTAACTGGTTTCAGCTTATGATGAAATTCTGTAACCAATCAAATCAAATCCCTGCAAACCCAAACACTTGACTATCACTCAGTATTCATTGTTCTTTAGATTAAATTCACAATTTACAAATTAATTTGTGATTAGCAAACTGCGAATTTGATTCTTCAATGTATCGTCAGTTTGAAATTTATAATTTACTCAGTTTGTGGTGAACTTTCACCATATCATCCTTTTGAAACTGAAATTATTCGGTCGGTCGGTTTTCGACATATAACTGTGCACCTATGTGCGGCAGTCCAAGTCGCCACACTCCATGTAGCACACAAAGCAAGAGAAGAAAGTAGAAGAAATGCATAATATAGACAGTAAACAGAGGTGTGAGACAAAGGAATAGTAATAACGAAGAACAATATAGTTTCATTGGAAATCATGAGTCACAAGGAGTGGATGCATCTACGCGATCCATTGAGAACGATTTCGAGCCATGTCACCAATTGTTTCCAACCATTGGTTTTTACCGTCCCGAGGACCCCAACCAGGAAGTCTACACCTTCCTACGTGGCTTAGACTAACTGTTGTAGATTTCATTGACTAGTGCCATGTTTTCGTTTGACCGCCTCTAGCTCTTTTCCAGCCTGACCCTATGTCAGCTAACATTGCCCGTTGAGGAAGGCGATGACTATGCATGCGTAACACATGTCCTAACCATCTCAGTCGATGTAATTTCACAGTCTCGTCGACTGATTTTCCCTCACACCTACCTAGCACTCGACGCCTAACCTCAATATTGCTCACCTTATTATACCACTTCACGCGGGAGATAGAACGCAGATACCTATGATCAAAGACAGCTAATCTTTTTCATGCCTTCCACTCTCAATGGCCAGGTCTGACAGCCATAAAGGAGGACGGAGCGGACTGATGAGCAGTGCTCATGCCCTTTAGTCGACAGTCGGATATCGCGTCTACGCCAGAGACGGCGTAAACTGGCATATGCGAAACTAGCCTTCTGTATTCGTGCTGAGATTTCGTCAGAGATCAACGCGTTGGGGCTGATGGTACTTCCCAAGTAAGTGAAGCAGTCATCGTGCTCTACCACTTCACTCTATATTTCTAAACTAGGAGTCAGTGTATTCCAATCCTGTAACATCATCTTACATTTTACAGGGGACTGAAATTATTCAGATGATTACATACGATCGGCTTGGTAGGAGGCATAACAATCAATGAATCAAGCGTAGATATGTGGTGTTATTCAATAACTGATTGATAGATATGAGTGGTTGAGCATTACTTTCACATCAGCCAGTTCAGCTTGCTAGGCAGGCAGATTGAAGTGAATAAAAAACACTGAACGGCCGATTTGCTTGTTTGACGTTTGAGCTCGTCAGGCAATTCAGACCACAGGAGTTCTGACTGCCTACTTTATCGAAACGGCAGTAGCTTAAATCATATTCGCAATTAGCGAATTCATTTGCAATCTACACTGTCCGAAGACGTGGAATTCTACCCCGAAATTGTTCAAATTTAGAATTTCGGTTGTTCAGAAATGATTTGGCTCCCTGAGCTGAGTAAAAATAGGGTACTCCACTGATAATTAGTTTGATCCCAAACAAGCCTGCCTGGTATTCCAGTGAATCATCAATCAATAGACACATCGAAATAGACAAAATTTATCAACCGATAAGAAAGAAACCTCACACACAAAGGGTCAAAGTTGAAGTCAAGGGAACAATCAGTTCCAATACAAGTAGCCTAGAGGATGTGAAAACACACAAAAACAACCAATCACGTTCAAGGTGGTCACCAGGAGAGATGATTAATAAACTCATGCAGGATGCTAAAAGCTCACTTCAATTCAAATTGAAGTATGCGCTGAAGATATCGCCTAGTAGTAGGGCGACGAAAGCTTCACAACTATAAACTATCCAGCTCAGAGAACACAACCACATCAAAATCATCCACCTGAGCTACAAATCTTCCCCATCGTATTAACATGAGTTAATTCATTATTATTATTATTACTACTCAGCTAACTACAACCTTAAAAATACGAATTTTTATAAAAGATTTCGACATATTTCTTTTTGCATTGACATGGTGTTAATTGATAACATCTGTAAGTAGCATTAGTTTAGGTTTATTATACTAAAACACAGCACCACCAATTCATGAACCTTCTTGAAATGTATTCCATATTCTTTATGTCAAACACTTCCATCTGTTGTAGTATTCCTTCTCTATCGAAGTATGTTAACACAGACATTATTTGTGAAATCCCATGTTTAGATTCGTCAGTCAGTCAGTTTGGGGGGGAGGGGTGGACGGGGAAACAAAGAGTACACCTAACTTCATCACACATGTTTCGTTTATAGTAGTAATTGTAGTTTACTAATAATATCTCTTCACCATAATAATAATATCACCAGGACTCCAGGTAAACATAGACAAGACGGAGGTTATGAGGATAACCAACCAGTAACATCAACAGCAGCAACATCCGGCGCCAATCACCATCAACGGGAGGGATTTGAAAGAGGTTACTTCATTCACTTATCTGGGGAGCATTGTCTCAACTACAGGAGAAACGGACGAGGACGTCAAATCGAGAATCAACCTGAAACCAGTCTGAAAATCTTCGTCACTCAGCATCAACAACAAAATTCGGATTTTCAATACAAACGTCAAGTCAGTCAGTTCTTCTATACGGATGAGAAACTTGGCGGGTTACAAAGAATATTTCCAACAGCCTGTTGCAGACCTTTATCAACAGTTGTCTTCGTTCTATACTGAAGATCAGATGGCCGGAAAGAATCACCAACAAGAAACTATGAGAAGAAACAAAACAAGAACTAACAGCTCAACAAATATGCAGGAGAAAGTGGAGATGGATGGGACACTCGCTGAGGAGGCCACTCGCTGGGTGACATCACGCGTCAGGCCATTGCTCGAGTGGAACCCGAAAGGGAAGCGGCGAGTGGGACGTCGAAGGGTGACATGGAGGAGATCGTGTGAAGAGGAGTTGAAACAGTATGGACTAACATGGATGCAGGGAAAAGTACAGCACAAGACAGAAGCAAGTGGAGACGTGCAGTTGAAGCCCTATATTCCACTAGGAACCCAAGGGAACAATAATATATAATAATATAAATAATATCTCTATAGAAATATATTATTTATTATAGATCTTACTTGTTGCCATTAGTAACATGTAATTCTTCCATGTGTTTTTTATGAATTCAATGAAATCTGATAAGGTTTAAGCGTAAACTTCTACCTTGAATAAGGTAGAATTGAAATGAGATTATGTTGTTGTTTTTTTATCACGTGACTAATTAACTCTATTTATTTGTTTTCTATTTTATTTTATTTTTTACTTTTAAATAATTCCAATAACCTTGAACTAATTAAATGTTCAATGATAATTTAGTATATATATTCTCGTGTTTATTTTATACAATGAGAACTAGTTTATGGATTGAAAAACAAACAAACAAACAAAAAAGAGGTTGAATACATTTCATCCATTGTTCAATATGATGACATTTTATCCCATGAAATTACAGCTTTTCACAAATTCAAATTTTAAACCAGTATCAGCAAATGGCTGATAGGTTACAGGATTTCATCATGATGAGCCGACATCTGTTAGAGAAGCATTGGGAAACCACCTGGGAGTAGTGGATAGCCAAATGTGTCTTCCTAGTTTTGCACTCCTCAGCAGTATGTACACACCGCCAGAATTGGAACTCAGGACCTTCTGGTTACAAGGCTAACGAGCTCGTAGACCACTAGGCCACTGGGTCCCACCTGATTCAATGACCAACCTATGAATTTCAACTTCTACCAGTTCACGACATATTGCGACCACTAGCCAATGTCATCACTGGAGAGTATTTATCCTCACACCCAATCTACTAGTGGTCGCGCTATGTCGTGAATTGGCTGTAGTTGGAATTCATAGGTTGGCCATTGGATCGGGTCCCAGTGGCTTAGTGGTCTACGAGCTCGCCAGCCTTGTAACCAGAAGGTCCTGGGTTCGAATCCTGGCGGTGGGTGCGTATTGATGAAGAGACCAAAATTAGGACTGTCAAGTACTCCCGGCTGATTTTCCAATGGTTCTCTAACCGACGTCAGCTCATCATTGAGGAAATCCTACAACCAATCAATCAAATCCCTACAAACCGATACATAAATGGCTGGTCGTTTATAACAAGTTTTTGCTAAGCTATGTAAATTCATTAGAATATGGCCGTGCAGTTCAGTGTTGGCGTGATGTTAGTTTAACTCTCCTAGTTGGGCATTAGTTCCTTCAAGTTTACAGATACTCATTGCAGACAAATGCCAACAATTACGAAACCCAGGGCGAAGACTTCCTACTGACTGTCTACGATAATCTATAACATTAAAATTCTAGTCTACCCATAATCTTATGTTCTTGAACGACTTAGTGGAAGCATGTCTTATGTAGTCAGCTGCCAGTATGTTCTTTAATAATACTCGGTATGCGTAATAAGTATCTAGATAGATTTGAAGTTCTTGATGTGGTTGTGTCCTATTGTAACGACAAAAGACAACGGCCAGGTAACAGATGCTTTATTGAGAAAATCAACAGATATTTATAGATTTTTATGTACATTATTATTAGTAGCGTTATTGCTGGCGGAGAAACAACGTCTTCTGATTGGTTGTCTTCTTACTGAAAGTTATTCTGTTATCTCTTTGTGGCCGTTTCTTAGAAGGTTAAGCCATATATCTGCGAATCGTATTTGCACATGCTAAGTCTTCTGTGATTGGTTGGTGAGTTCCTCAAGGTTAAGCTTTGTTGTTGTTTTTTCTCATGACCCTGATTCAGGACGTGAACATTGACGTAAATTGTTGTCTACAATTTTGGCTTGCAGACAGCTCTCACCACACTATGAACTGGTTGATTGAATTACGTAGCTTTCATTGTTCTAGACAATACATTTTCAGCGCAAACTTCAATATGTAGTGAATTTGTTTGAATTCTCCATGAACGATGATGTAATTGTATCTCTTGGCAACCTTTGTTGTGATTGGTTGTTAACTTGTATTATTATTGATCGTTTTTATTGACTTAGCATTTGAACTTTTCTGTCATATGGTTTATTCCGTTTTATTAGGAGTATGTGTGTTAGTCGCTGATTCATTTGAGTATCAGGCTTCTAGAAATTTCCTGGAAGTATTTTTGGTGTTTCGTCTGTTTAAAATTTCTGCGTTACTCCAATCACATCGGCATCCATAGTTGACTATGTGCATCGGTGTGTCGGTTGCACAGCGGTTAGGAAGCTCGCCGACCATGCATATGTTCTGGGGTTCGATCTCCGGCCGACACACTCCTTTACCTCGCTAAGCCAGTAATAAAGCTGGTAAAGAGGAAAGCTTGGGCATGAGGCTATCAACCACATCCTGTAAAAATAAACATTGCTTGAAGTTGCCCTGTGCTTCACTGGGAACGTGAAGAAATAAAAAAAGTTGTAGCTAGTTTACATTCTTGAATTCAGAGTCAAAGGGGGGATATCTACTTTGACGAGTATACTGGTTACCACAGTTCCTGAAATTTATTTTCTAGATGGTGTAATCTTCTTTTGTTGTCGTTTGGGTCTTCTGGTCTGCATAGTATTGAATGAAGCGATTGTGTTGGCTTGTGTGCGATATCCATTTTGTGTGATTTTAATGTTGTAACCGATATTTCAGAAATATTCTTCATATGCGGTAGGATGAATTTTCTTGTGATTTCTGAGGGTGATTTCTTGCTGGAAGTTTGATGAATTTGTAGGGGTAACAATTTTTCTTGGAAATTTATAAATATTTGTGAGCAAGTTATTTGATAACGGGTGATTGAGGTATTGTCCTTCACTGGCTTATCACTGAAGCACTTTTCCAAAAAATGCATCAGTTCAATTTGTCAGACTCCGAAGAATCACATACACACACACACACGCATAAAAGTAGAATGCAATGGAAATACAGTGATATCAACACTGATCACGAACTGAAATCAGCTGTTTCGTCCTTGTTTGGTACTCTTCAGCACCGATACAAAAGGCTCATTTGGCAATTAGCAACAAATTACACCATCTATGACTTAGTAGATGTGATATCCTGCTGTCTTTTGATTGAAGGATGTGTGCATTGCTCAGCAATTCGCTCCGTCCTCCTTTATGGCTGTGAGACATGGCAATTGAGAGTGGAAGACACGGAAAGGCTAGCTAGCTGCCTTTGATCATAGGTACCTGCGTTCTGTCTCCCATGTTAGGTGGTATAATAGGGTAAGTAATATTGAGTTGGTTGACTGTTGAGTGCTAGTTAACAAGGGAAAATCAATCGACGAGGTTGTGAAGTTACATCAATTGAGAGAGATGGTTAGGACATGTGTTGCGTATGCCTAGCCAGCAGCTTCTTCGACAACGAGCAATGTTAACTAAACTAGAATGGCTAAGGTTGGAAAAGAGTTAGCTAGTGGTAGCCAAATCAAAACATGGCTTTATGAGTCAATGAAATCCATAACAGCTAGTTTTTATTTTTTTAATTTTGATTACAGCTTGATGCCACACCGTATTTTCAGTACAAGTATGGAATTTTCAGGATGGATATCGGTAGCCCAAATTTTACCAGGCCGACCATAGATATCGGGTGTGCGTCGGCAGGGGATCGAACCCCGGACCATGTACATGGTCGGCGAGAGTCCTAACCACTGTGCCACCGACGCACAAGCGTGTGTCGGAGCCAGCCTGCCAACCACGTAGGAAGACGTAGACTTCCTGATTGGTTGGGGTCCTGTTTTAGTGAGAGCTGTCTGCTAGCCTAAATTGTAGACAGCAATTTACGTCAATATTTGCATCCTGATTCGGGATCATGAGAAAAGACAACAACAAAGCTTAACCTTGAGGAACTCACCAACCAATCACAGAAGACTTAGCGTGTGCAAATACGATTCGCAGATATATGGCTTAACCTTCTAAGAAACGGACACAAAGAGATATCAGAATAACCTTCAGCAAAAGGACAACCAATCAGAAGACGTTGTTTCTCCGCTAACAATAACGCTAGTAATAATGTACATGAAAATCTATAAATATCTCTTGATTTTCTCAATGAACGATCTGTTTCCTAACCCTTGTCTTCTGTCGTTACAATATCACTTCATTAAGATCCATAGACGAATGAAAATAACTCTAGAATTTAATTCCTGGACATCGTTATGACTAGAAAAGAGGATGGTACAATAAGAAGAAGTGTATGTAGCAAACCAATATCAACTCAATTTTTCAGCTTGTTGCCTTTGAAATTTAAACGTAATTTAATAAAGTGTTTGATCTACAGAGCTCTGATGAATGCCTTAATGAAGAGCTCAGCTCTATGAAACAATTATTGAGTGAAACCAGCTTTCAATGGTTCTCTAACTGATTTCACCTTGGGATGACATTGAACCTGATTAATTCTTTCAAATTATTTCCTTAAAATTTGTAGAAAATAATAATATTTTTTAAATTTATATTATTTTAGCCTGACAGTATCAACGAAATCAGATTACTCTGTATTAAACAGTTCAGGGGTATGCAGTTATCGTTCATCGAAACTGCTGAATCGATCTAAATCCAGCTACTCGTATATCAGCGCTGTACGTAATCATAATTGTCATACACGATTGTGGTGATTTGATCTGTAAGTCTTTTTGTTAATTCATTGTATTATTTTGTCTCAAAATTTATTTGAGTTAAATTTTATGCTTTTTCATTCTTTCACGTTCTCAACATGGCATAAGGCTTCAAGCTTTGAAGCGTCAGTAGGAGTGGTGTTGCTCTAACGGAGAGGGATTACTTACCTCACGCGTAGTCTTCCATGTTTCACCACAACGGGAAACTCACGGAATCCTTCAAAGTGAAGACGGGAGTAAGACAATGAAGGCTGCCTACTATCTCCAATGATTTTCCTGTTTGTAGGCGGTAGACTAGATAATGCGACAGACAGAGGCAGGCAACTAGGAGACAGGCATTAAATGGACTCACACAAAATTGGAGGATATGGATTTCGCTGATGATATATGTCTGATTTCCCACAAACTGGAGGACATGCAAGTGAAAAGCAAGAAGTTGTCAGAAGAAACATCAAAGATAGGACTTCAGGTGAACATAGAGAAAACAGAGGTGATGAAGATTCCCGGGCAACAGCACCAGCAACAACAGCAAAAGACAATAATCAGCATAAATGGGAGAAATCTGAAAGAAGCAACCCTCTTTACCTACCTACCTGGGAAGCATCGTTTCAACTCCAGGCGAAAGGAACTGACAAGGATATCAAAGCAAGAATCAGAAAAGCAAGGAAAGCTCTCATTACTCTCAAGTCTGTGTGGAGATCAACAGCACTACTCAGCATGAAAATGAAAATAAGATCCGGATTTTCAACTCCAATGTGAATTCAGTGCTACTATACAGATCAGAGACTTGGCGCCACATCATGAAGGCCACTTCGAACAAACTACAGACCTTCATCAACAGCTGTCTTCACTCAATACTAGTCAAGATCAAATGTTCAGAAAAGATCAGCAACAGGGATCCCTGGCAATGAGCGAACCAACCCAGCAGGAAGCAATTGTACAACAAATCTGCAGGAAGAAATGGAGATGGACTGGCCATACTCAGAGAAAAAACCCATCAAGTGACATCACACGGCAGGCTCTGTCTCAAGTGGAACCCGAATGGAAGGTGGCGAGTTCGTCGTTAGTGCGAGGGCAACATGGAGGAGGTCATGGGAAGAGGAGATGAAAACATGTGGGCAGACGTGGAGCCAAGTGAAAGCGTTGGCGGAGAACCGAACGCAATGGAGACGTGCGGCTGAAGCCCTATGTTCCTCTAGGAAATAAAGGAGGAAGTAGTAATGATACTACAGGGTAGTAAACTAAGCGAGGCATAAGGGTAAGTTTGCTGCTAATCGAAGAGGGCCCAAGTGCGTAACCGTCGAATAACCAACGAAAAAAGGTCGTTGCCTGATGATAGGCTCGATTGCCTGGTTCTCATTAGAAGTGTAATGCTCCACCGACTGAATTAAGTGACCCATATATTCCATATAATAATGAATCATTGTTTTATGTGAATTTTGGATATGTGGCTCGAACACTTGACTTTTAGCTTATAGATTCTTGAACTGAAAGCAACTCTATCTACTCCACTCTGGATAACTGGATGGTATCATCAGTTCACACGCATATTGATTGTGACTCATAGCCTGCTAGTATAGTGAAACGTCTGTCTCGGGTAACATAAATGTTTCAGGTAGGACTAATTAGAAGGTAGATCTTGCTGAAGATTTATGCCAAAGATGGCTCCAGCCTACTTGCCTTCATAACCAGTAACTACTTTAAAAATGAAATAATATTTTCAAAGCTACTTACAAGTAGTCAATGTTTTAAAATGCAAAAAATGATTGACGTCAGTGTACTGACAGGATGTTACCACTGAGCTATTCAAACTCGTGACTGACCTCCTGTAGGACTGTATTTTTGATATTTTTGACTGGACACTTGCTGACTAGTGAGTGCCAAATAGCACGGAACCTAGGTCAGGTAAGGCTTTCTACCGATTGCCTCCAACCATCTAATACCAACAATTTGCGGTGCAGCGTGATGGCCAGCCATATTGTAAAGGTGAGTACTGATAAAATTCAGTCTGCACCAACGTCGAAGTCTAAACACATTACACTGGTTACTGGCTAGTGTCCAAAAATATCCAATAAGATATTCATATATGTTTGATGTTTTCACTTTCTGTTTTCCCTTTTTTTACAGACTAAAATGAAGCAAAGTTACTTCTTGGTGACGAATTTTCTTAGTGAATTATGAATACTCATCACGCCAAGTGGTGTTCCTTTTCTCTCTCTCTCTCCAGTGAATCGATCAGGCAAATGCTTGTAAATACTGAGGTGGAAATAATTCTACTGGCAACAACAATTTCTTCAAATTTTTTAGATGACTTTTTATTCAAACTGCCCTCTGTCAAGAACACGTTTACACAGTGTGTATGCAATATTCATGAAGACGTTGATCTTTCTGCTGAACATACATATTTTTTATTTTATTCGATGAGAAAGATAATTTGTCTGTCTATTTTGTTTCTTTTTTCACCACCATCTTTCCGCTACACTGTTGACTAATTTTTCTGTGATTCCATCTGTTTGTTTGTTTTTTCTTGTATTTTTCCGATACTACTGATATCGCTACTCTTAGTAGTATTAACAGAGAACTTGTTTGGGGATAACGGATTGGGTTCTGTGTGTGTGTGTGTGTGTGAGTTGGTGCATGGATGAAAAGGATTTTGACGTTTAAATGAATACCGTGGTGTAATTCTTTTTCAATATATGCATATTTTTCTTGTGGAAATGATTGCGTGTTATTACGTAACATAACATTATGTACATATTGTTCTTTGTCGATCTTGGTCATTCACATGAATTTTTTGTTTTATATGGGTAGAGAGGAACAAATTAGCATCTGAAGCGGTTTTTCTTAGTGACTACCTTTACAGAGCTTAAGAGATTGACAATTGTGTCAGCGTGCGTCATTAGAACGCTCGCCAACTACATCTCATGTGATCTGGGATTCGATCTCAGGCCGATGCACTCGTAAACCTCGCCAACCTGGTAGTAAGGCTGGTAAAGAGGGAAGTTTGGGCATGAGGCTAACAATCCTACTCCGTAAAAACAAAACTTCTGATACTGAGGCCTCAAAACTCTAGCTTGAAGCTCTATGTCCCCCTAGTAACGTGAAGGAATAAAGTTGCAAAGTAATTTTTATAAGGGTAGTTCTTAGATATTCAGTAAATCCAAGTGATTCACAGACGAGATCAGGAGAAGAGGATATTCCATTATGGATAAAATTTTATTTTGATAAAGTCTCACACAGTGGTGTTATGCAATAAGTCATATTTACTGATGACCACGTTTCGAACCTAATTTCTTGCTGCTCATAATCATATCAAGGTACTCAAACTCACACAACTTTCTTACTTCGTTTATATAAATGAGGGAAAATTGATGGTTAGACATTTGGATAAAATCAATATAAGACAAAGTGCATTCAGAAATAATAATATTAGTGTTATCAATCAAATACAATCAGATGAGAAATAAGGTGTTTTTATAGTCAAATAAATAAGTAACTTGTTGGAATGTTATAGTGTGAATTGAATTGAATACATTTTAACATTGTTTATTATACTCTGATTTGACTGGTGGTAATAATATCTTCAATACATTTTTTAATTATTTTTTTATATTTATTATAGCTTGATTCCACACCGTATTTTCAGTACAAGTATGGAATTTTCAGCATGTGATATCGGTAGCCCAATTTTGCAGGCCTACCATTGATATCGGGTATGCGCCGGCAGAGGATCGAACCCCGCACCATGTGCATGGTCGGCAAGAGTCCTAACCACTGTGCCACCGACTCACAATTGCGTTGAGTCACTTCTATTGAATGTGTTGGATGTAGATTATCCGATAAGCAAGGATTCAGTTATCAACCTCTCTCCGTCTTTCTCTCCACCTACCTATATTACTTCTTACAAATTTCACTCTGTCCTACCAACCTCATTGTGTGGTTGTGTGTTAATGCATGCAGTGCAATTCCTGACATTTTTCTAAATTACTTATCTTCTCAGGGTCAGTCATTCTAACGTTGGCTAAATTCTATATATGTGTAAAACTTGGACACTGTGGTAGTAAGCAATTCCATATTGGTTTGTTTATTAAATGTATCACATACAAAGTGAAATAGTATTATTATTTACTGGATGACACAGTTTCAAACAAAATTTATTCATTGTTCATAATCATATCAATTGTAAACACACGGCTTCGAAACTTGAGTTTTATAGTTTTCTTTGTTCTCTCCTATTTATTGTAGGGGTAGTAGAATTTTTCAGATGTCTGGCTGGACAGGTGTTCAATCATTCCAGTCACACGTATTTGCAGTTGATTCAATAAACAAATTGGCTAAATTCTTATGGTCTGATAATCTGATTACTCCTGATCTGCTAATTTTACCTATGTATTTGATGTAACTCACTGTCATTGCAAGGTATTTTGTAAATTATATTATTTTGTCTGATTGGGTCAACAAGGTGCTATAGCCTAGAGAGTTTGTCTCTCATTTCCCATCCTCTAATATCTTATTGATAACACTAATATTATTTCCGAATGTGCTTCATCTTCCATTCTGTTTCACTAAAGTCTTTTATTGATTTTATTCAAATGTCTAATCATCAATTTTTACTCATGTATATAAACGACGAAGCAAGAAAGTTGTATGAGTAGTGCTTTGATATGATTATGAGAGGTAATAAATTGTGCTCGAAACATGGTCATCAGTAAATATTGCTTACTGTATTGTATAACACTTTGTGAGGCTTTATCAAAATAAAATTTTATCCATAATGCGATTATACTCTACCACAGTGCCTAATTTTTTCCTTATATCGAGGAGGATATATTATTTGATGCGTAGTAGGGCAGCCATCCAGTATGGCGAACACATGGCTTTTTTCTCAGTATGTGTTACTGGTAGAAGAATGCTCGCCAACCATGAACATGCCTTGGAGTTCGATTCTCGAGCGACGCACTCATAGCATCTACCCTGGTATTAGGTATTGGAAAGAGAGAACGTTTAGTGTGACGGTAGGAATCCCGCCGAATAAGAACAACACAATACTGAGAAAATACTACGCAATAAACTGCTGAAAACTATTGTACATTGTATAAACACTGTTTAGAATAAAGCTGTTATTGATTTTTATTGATGAGTGAATGCGTAGGATGTCTTTTGAAGCACAGTTCATGGATGCTCATGGATTCAAAGACGGAGAGAGTATCCACTTCGACGAATGTCATGTTTTTTACAGTTGTGGCAATTTGTCTTGCAGATAATGTCGGTTTTATCTTATTTCGTCACGTTCAAAATTACCACGAAAACTTGTGGTGCATCCTATAAGCTCACTGCAAATTGCAACATGCGCTGAAAATGCTGTCCAGAAGGATAATAGAAGCTTCTCAACTAGATCATCCAGCTCAGAGAACACAATTGCATCAATATCATCCACCTGAGCTACAAATCTACCCCCATCATATCCATGCAGTAACTTCACGATCTGCAAATATAATCAGTCTTACTCGTCAACGCCTATCATTGATTAGTTTCGCCTACCAAGAACTAACCTCCTTCTCATGTTTCTTCTTCAGTGACTTTTCCATTGACATAGAAATTGTCATTAATTTAGTGAAGATATAATTCCATCTGATTTTTTTCATTTATTTGCTTTCCCGGTTGTAAACATCGCGTCAAACTTTAGGCTTTGAACTTTCAACTGATTAAAAATGCCCATTAAAATTTTATTCAAAAGAATGGTGGCTGAACGAACATTACTCTTTTCAATAACCCGCTCTTCATCATCAGGTTCTACAGTTATCCATCCATAATAGTGAATGAATTAGTGTTATGAACAACATTAATGTGGTTTAAATAACATCGAGTCAATCAATAGTATGAATAGATTACAGTTCAGTAGCATCAACATAAAAATAAACTGAATGTCATAAAAATTATGAAAGATAATAATACAAATTCATGAATTTATAGTCTCTACTGAAGACCTGCCAGGGCAGTAGTACTGGCTGGCTGGCCTAGCTTCTTTTGCATACAAAGCACAGGTTGTTTCACGCGAATTGCAACAGCCTCTGCTGTTTGGAGCATGCGGTGCTTCGATGATTTTGGCAATTTATTAGGCACCAGGTAGATGATAGAGAAGGATTCTTCAACGCTGGTTGCCTTTGTGGGCGGTTTGCACCAGATGGTCTAATATTTAATTGCTGATGGTTTTTACTACACATTTAGTTAGCCATAGTGGGATATGTTCTCGAGTGAGCACGAAAAATCAAGTTCCTAGAGCAACGGTCAATTTAACTCGCCCCACAAGCGCAGTTGAATTAGTAGATACAATCAGAAGTGGCTAGTCTAGTTACTTCATCTTTCAGTCGAGGTAGCACCATCGGTTATGTAGAGAATAAGATGTTTAGTTCGCCAGTATTAAGAGTTCTTTGAACTGATTTTCTTAATTTTCTCGTAATTATCTCACTTGGTATATCGCCCTTGAATTGTAGTCGTATATAAAGAGGTTTCTTGTTTAAAGATAGTGAGTAGTCCTTTTCCGCTTTCTTTGTCATGTGTTTCTTGATAAATTTGTTGGGATAGCCATTTTCGATCAAATTATTATATACAATGCTTAATTCATCTTCAATTACTTCCTCTGACCATATAGCTCTAACTTTGTGGCTGAGGGCCTATTAAAATTTTTTTCAAAAGAATGGATACTGAACAAAGAGTACTCTTTTCGATAACTTCATCATCAGGCTCTACAGTCAGATATACATTATAGTGGATGAATTAGTGTTATGACCAACATTAATGTTTAAATAACATCAGTAGATTACAGTTCAATAGCATCAACATAACAGTAAACTGAATGTCAGAAATATTAGGAAAGATTACAAACTTATGAATTTATAATCTCTACTAAAGGCCGGCCAGGGTAGTAGTAGTAGTAGTAGTGGATAACCATTGCTCTAGGAACTTGATTTTTCGTGCTCACTCGAGAACATATCCCACTATGGCTAACTAAATGTGTAGTAAAAACCATCAGCAGTTCAATATTGGACCATCTGGTGCAAACCGGTCACGAAGCCAGCGTGGAAGAATCCTTCTCTATAATCTACAGGGTACCAAATAAGTTGCCAAAAGCATCGACGTACTGCATGCTCCAAATACTAGAGGCTAACGCAATTCGCGTGAAACAACCTGTGCTTTGTATGCAAAAGAAGCAAGTTCAGTCAGCCACTACTATTGCCCTGGCTGATATTTAGTAGAGACTATAAATTTATAAGTTTGTAATATTATTTTTCCTAATATTTCTGACATTCAGTCTATTGTTATGTTGATGCTATTCAGCTGTAATCTATCAGTATTATTGATGCGATGTTATTTAAACCACATTAGTGTTGTTAATAACACTGATTCATTCATTCACTATAATGTATGCGCATGACTGTAGAGCCTGATGATGAAGTTATTGAAAAGAGTATTCTTTGTTCAGTATCCATTCCTCTGAATTTTCATTAGCGGTGGGGTCGCTAACCTTATTTCCAACGGGCTTTAAACCGTCTGAAAAATCAAGTGAGGTTTAAAAGTCCACCGACCAGGAATCGAAACCTAGGACCACGTGCATGGCTGACGAGTATTCTATGCACTGAATCAGTAGCCCTGCAATTACTACTTATATCTATTTATAAGTAGCTCACAACACAGTATTGTGTATAAGAAGAATGTTAGATTAATTTTCATATGATATTTTAATATTTGAAAGGTTATTTACTTCTCTTATTAAATTATATCATAAAAATGATTTTGTTTAAAGTTACTTATGTAGAGTGAAATATTCTAGGAATCTACACAATTTAAAAGAATGTTAGATGTTTAATATTGAATATATGGCTTGTTTTAATTAAATAATGAAGTTAACCGGTAATTTTAAATTTGGTCGATTATACATGTCAAACAGCTTTTTTGTTTTAATTAAAATTAAGTTAAAGAATAAATTCAGGACTACTGGTAATTCAGACAAAAACATATAGAAAACCAGTTTTATTTATGTGGTCATTTATGTTTTGCTGGCTGAGATGGCATATCAGTGTATTACTTATCGGTGAAGGGGCAGAGTTAAACTTTAAGCGCCACCACTAACTACCAATCAGCTAACGACCTTGAACACACCAGTCACGTGTGGGAGGCATCTTTGGTTATGGAATACATATATCTATGGAAAAAAATGCATAAAAACTGTATAAAAGTTTAACATAGGATATCTTTCCTTCACATGTGATAAAACCATCTCCCAGTTTAGCATAGGAGTATCAGAGGAGAAGTTACATGTATTCATCCAAATGACCATAAATGACATTGCTTTGAGATGCATTAATGACCCTTCTATAGAACTGGTGTGTGTCCGTTTAATGGGATCCACAAATCAATAGAATGGTCGACTCTGTGGTGAATATATCCAAGAGATGACAAGGAGTTATAACTTTTCTACTCATCGATGCGTAATTTAGATCCCCGTTTCACCAGTCGAGTGATAATAGGTTTTAAGGTACTTAATTTTCTGTCTACTATTCTGCCGACGAATCCTTTCTGTAGAGAGGTATCATACAAGCCAAACACCCGAACATTATTTGCTCGTCCTCGAGCACGGTTGTATTTCTACTTTAATAAGACAGTTTCATCTGTATGTACAATGACACCTTCTTCTCCCAATAATGATGAAGCGATATCCCGCAGTGCTGGTGCCACTGAACTTATTGGACCATTCCAGGTGATTCGCTGATTGGTAGTTAGTGGTGCTTAAAGTTTAACTTGGCCTAATTTTGATTATTCTAGTTGAACTAACAATATTATTACTTTTTTAAATTTCCTTATAAATTGAAAAATAAGTATGTATGCAAACAGTTTGTTGAAAATGTATTGCAAAAACGCATCACAATATTTTCTTTTCCAGATGAACTCTGTCTTATAATAAGGCTATCTAAATTATTATTATTATGTCTATATTTCTTGTAAGTTTCAATTTTCTAAAATTCTCATTATAATTTAATAAAAAGAAGTGAAGAAAAATCAATGACTTGTAGCGACCAATCAGATGCGTCAGAAGTTGAAGTGCGTAATTTGAAATAAACGTCTTTATACAAGTAAGTAATTCAGTGTTAAAAAGGGGTTGGTTACATAGCATCATATTCTTGTATATGTTTCAAGGAAACCTCCCAATGCCTCACAGGCAAGTCGTCATAGTTAGGTTAAACCGATTGCTGTACACATTGACACTCGTCAAGGTCATCAAATCCGTTGATTAGGTAGATTCGTTTTGGGCTACTTATAGTTTGGAGTCACTGGAAGCCATCAAGACATATTTCGAACTTATTGACATTCGTTAACAAGATATATCTGCTACCCCGAAGGGAATGATATCCTTTAGAACACCCAGACTCAAGTAACCGTTTACTGTAACGTCTCTGCTACAATCACGGATGTTGCCTGTGAAATGTCTGATCTGTAGGAATGATTTTCTTTCATTTCTTTCCAGATTCGAGTAAACTCCAACTTGAACTTTGGAGTTTAATTGGCAATAGTATTGTATCTACAGAGAAGGGCTGTTAACCTCACTTTCAGCTTTGCATCTTAACTGGGTTTGCCACCGACTAATTTAGGTTAAGGAGTGCGACGGTGTCCGGGAATAAAACCCGTACCAGGTGAAATGTGGTTGGAGAGCATTCTATCACCCATGGCACCACTGACTCCTGTAGGACTTTCATGGACTTTAATGGCTAAGCGCATATTTTTCTATATTTGAATAAAGTCTACCTGTCAAGTTTGTAGTGTGTTTACAGACCATCAGAGTTTACTTTGAACTCCACTATCTTCATGTGAATGCCATATTCACAGTAGTAAGAAACAGACACAACCAAAATGTGCATTTATATGCCTTTACTTAAGTAGAAAAGCAGATTGGTGATAATAATCCGTTAACTTGAGGTTGCCTAACACAGTCTCATCATCAATTACTAATTTATTAAGGTTGTATTTCAAAAAACCACCCTTTTTTATCGTCAGTAACACATTCCTGTTCTTTTACGTTCCCCAAAAACCTTCGATAGAATTGGTGTGGGTCCCTGTAATGGGATCCACAAAATTATTAGAAGGATTAGCTCTGTGATGAATATATCCAAGGGATGACCTTTCCACTCATCTGTGTGTACTATAGATCCTTGTTCCACCAGTCGAGTAATAATAGGTATTGAAGTACTTGACTTTCTATCTGTTGCTATCCTCTCGACGAATTCTTTCTGTAGAGGTGCGTCATATAAACCAATCACTCAAACATCATCCCACTGTTCTTGACCACAGTTGTATTTTTTCTTTTATAAGACAGTTTTGTCTACATGTATGATGACACCTCATCCTCCTGCCAATAACGAAGTAAGCCTCTCCATTTTCCAGGATGCGATATCCCTGCAGTAGAGGTTCCACTGAATTTTTGATACAAAACTATTTTCAATTTCACCAGCTGCACCTCTCACATACCGTTTTAAAACCCAGTAATTACAAATATTCAAAAACTTGGTTGAGGATAGATGGGACCTGGCAAAAAAATGTTCTTACAAAATATTAGAACCATCAGCAACTACGTCAGAGCGGGCGATTGACTCGAATCAAGCGAAATAGAGGCTTTAACTCACGTGAATGAAACTCATGGACCATTCAAGGTCAATGTTGCGGATGCACTTCATTGGTAGTTAGTAGTGCTTAAAGTTTAACTTGGCCGGTGAAGGTACAGACGAACTCCAAACGGTGAACATTTTACTAATAAGTAATGTGAATATGAGGGATGCAACTACTCTCTTTTTCAAGATTGTCAGAAGAATGAGATAAGAATCTTAGTCAAGAGAAGAAACACAGGAAATCGAACTACACAGACGAAATACCCAATTACAACAGCAATAATCCGACAATATACAAGAGAAACTGTACACAAATATTATTCAGAAGGGTTAAAACACACTGCAACACCGTGGTCTGACTGAAGGATTGAATCCCTAAACTCCATTTAAACTACTAACAAGAAAGTTTCCTCGGAAATCACAAGATAATTCATTCTTTCCTATATAAAGACCGATATGTATGTCAAAACTGGTATCGTAAAGGCCAGATAGACCTTCATCACTCTGGGAACAGTTTGGAAATCTGCTGCACACAGCATAAATAAATAAATTGTTTGGGGTCTTCGAAAGCTTTGCCTATAGACAGGGTAGGAGCACTTTAGACGCTGCAGCCGTCTTATACAACAGTACCGTCTCATCACTAGATAAAGGTGCCAAATACGTCCGCTGCACGTTTCTCGACTTCACTTCTGTTTTCAACTCTGTTCCTAGATGTCTCTTACTAAATAAGCTCTCTTTGACAAAAACCGAGTGCTGCGTCACTAACTGGCTGCATTCCTACTTCTCTAACAGAATGCAGTACACCATATACAAAGGTAAATCCTCCTCTGCTGTGCTCACTGAAGCTGGTGTCCCCCAAGGCGCTGTACTCTCCCCACTTCTCTTTTCTTTCTTTCTACATGACTTACCATCTTCAAATGACATTAATTTTGTCAAATATGCTGACGATCTGACTGTATCTTTGCCTGTCAAATGTCAAAGTGACTGCTCTAAACTAAGTGGCTTTCTATCAGAAATCAGCCAGTGGTTCAAAGAAAACGGTCTTACCCTCAACCCCTCCACATGCCAAACAGTCGATTTCACCTTTAGCCATAAATCTGACCTAAACAAACTGGTTGGCTCTCACAAGGTGTGCAAAATTGATGGCACTGAAATAGAAACCAAGTCGGAAATTAACTTACCTAGGCGTCATTCTATCTGCCGATCTTTCCTGATCGTCTCATATCTTGGCGATTTCTAAGAAAATATTCCATCTTACCTTCTACATCAAGAAGTTAAACCATTCTTGTATAACCCAACTCTTACTCCTACAATTCGTTAATTCTCGCATTCTGCCTATTATTCTCTGTTGATCCCCCTTAGTTTTTCCCGGGCTACTGAAGAAAGACTATAACATATTACGCAGGATATTAAAAGGTTGTCAGCAGGGTAAGCAACGTGCCACTTAACCAGCTTGTTAATATTTTGGTCGACAGGCACATGGACTCATGTGAAAAATGGGCCAAATCCATTTTATCTAACTCACACCACCCTCTTCATTCACAACTCTCCCATTGTATCTCATCGGGCGAAACTAGAAGCCTATATAGAAAACTATATGCTCGCACCAGCAAGTACAAAAACTCAACCATATCCTACTTAGCTCGTGTTCTGTGCGATAAAGAAAGCATTAGGCGTGACACCTATAACTTATTAAATAGCCAGTAGAACAACTGGATCTCGTCTTTCCAACTCATTTATATCATTTATAGATACAAAATTTTCTTACTTTCTTTTCCTGCTCTCTCTCTCTCTCTTTTTTCTCTTATGTCCCGCTTTGTTTCTCTCTTCCGCTTACGCCAGTAAATATGATAGCACCTACTTTTCTAACACCTTCAAACACTGTTTCAGCTTTACCTTTACTACTGACATACCGATGCGTTGTTGTAATAATGAACTGAGATTTCCTTACTCTATGTGGAATTTTTATTTTTTGATAATGTACTAACTGGATGCAATACTGTAGTAAAAATGGTGAGAATTCCATTCTGTATCACATGTACTGCTTTGGAATAAAGCAAATTATTATTATTATTATCAAATTAGGATTTTCAACACCACTGCTAAGTTATTTCATCAAACCTACTTCGGATAGGCTACTACGGGCTTTCATCGACAACTGCCCATTTCAATGCATTCTGAAGGTCAAGTGAGTATCCAGAGAGGGTAGGCAACAAGGAATTCTCGGGACAAACCAACGAAGAACCTGCCACCCAACAAATATGCGAAAGAAAATGGAGATGGATGGGAGACACACTGAGGAGAACATTGAATGATATTGCTCGCCGATCCATTACTGAAGTGGCACACGAGTGAGAAACGACAGGCTGGGGTCCCGCGGGTGATACAGAGGGGATTGTGTTAGGTGCTGACGAAAGCTTTTGTGCCACTGCGGATCTGTCTGAAGGAGGTTGAAGAGAACAAGGTGAAACTGAGATGTGCTGTTGAAGCCCGTATGTTCCACTCGGAGCCCAAAGGAATACTGATAATAGTATATAGAGAGTGTTTCTGAAATAAAGGCTAGGACACTAAAGCCTTTCGGAATAGATATAGCATATAAACCAACAAAATCATTTCATTCAGTATTGTCCGAATCAAAAGACCCACACAACAATAAAAGAAGATAAAATCAACATTATCTGCAAGATGAATTCCATGAAATGTAATAATCCTTATATTGGTCAAACCGGAAGTCTCTTTCACATCCGAATTCAAGAATATAAGTTAGCTGTGAAAAGACAGTATACGCATTCTTTCATATCAATGCATGCATGCAGACAATCATGGACATCAATTTGATTGGGAAAACGTTGAAATTTCAAACAGAGTAAGCACCAAAAATACTGTCAGGGGATTCTTAGAATCCTGGTAGTCAGATAAATCAATAAGTAACAGACACATGACTATAAGTCAAATTTACAAACTAGTAGAGACGACTAAACCACATGATAAAAAGTTTCAAATGCCAAGTGAATAAAAACGATCACTTCTTTGATTGGATATTAGTAAGTAACTAGTGGAATTAATCTGTCAGTCCAGTTTGAAATGTGACCAGCATGCCAGTAGGTGGCTCGCGATTACGGTGCACTGTGAATTATTGATACTAAATAGTTGGAGGCAATCGGCAGGAAGCCTTGGACGTAAGTTTTGTGCTAGTATCAAAGTATCCAATACAGTCCTACAGGAGGTGAGCCACGAGTCCGAATAGCTCATTGGTAACATCCTGTCTGACTGGAACACTGGATGACACATATTCGAGTTTTAGAAGGGATATGAATTCCTCCAATATTGCAGATACATCTTGCTGACTGGTAAGTAGCAACTAGCACGAGACCTAGGTTAGGGATGGCCTCCTGCCGACTGCCTCTAGCCAGCTAATACCAACAAGAGCGACCAATACTAATGCAAATTAACAATCAGTCACGACAGAGTTTGTTAGGAGATACAAATGTATCATTCACAGTGAATTCAAATAGATTCACTTGACATTCAAGCTTCCTCTGAAGTTGTAGCCTAGAGGGATAATCAATGCTCCTAGCCTAGAGAAACCAGTCACATCAAAAGTTAGTTATCGTTACGAACCGAGTTTTTCAGGTTATTGGTAAACATCAGTGACAATAGACAGTTGTTTCGTTCTGCTTTGCGAGTTATCAGCAGTACACAACATCACTCAAGTCACTATATCCAGGTCACGATGCAAGTACACTTAGTGATCAGCCATCAGAATAGAATTTTGTGATGTATGAGGATGTTAAATTACAGACGACACTTGGTAGTATTAGCGCTACTCTAGGAGCTGAGAGAAGTTATAATCCCATGACAGTATATCCTAAATAAATGGTTAAGTGCTGAGTCAAGGTTGAAGCTGCTTAAATCAGTTAATTAAAAGGTTTCAAAACCAGGATGAAGTGAATATCCAGTGCTCTTCAGTCTTCAATGGTTTTATAAAGGATATCTTCTATAGTTTGGTTTGTAAGGGTTAGTTATGTTTTTACGAGTTGATCACGGATTGATATCAGTTACAGACCCATTGAAAACCAGGGAGTACTGGACAGCTGCTGTTTCATCCTAGTTTGGGAATCATCAGCAGTATGCACCCACTAGGATTCGCGCTAAATCACGAATTGGTAGAAGTTAGAATTTATGAGCCATTGAATTGGGTTCATGTGGCTGAATGGTATACAAGCTCGCTGGTCTTGTAAACGGAAGGTCCTGGGTTCGAATCCCAGTGGGTGCGTACTGCCGATGATTCCCAGACTAGGATGAAACAGCAGCTGTCCAGTACTCCCTGGTTTTCAATGGTTCTCTAACTGATATCAATCCGTGATCAACTCGTAAAAACATAACTAACCCTTACAAACCAAACTATAGAAGATATCCTTTATAAAACCATTGAAGACTGAAGAGCACTGGATATTCACTTCATCCTGGTTTTGAAACCTTTTAATTAACTGATTTAAGCAGCTTCAACCTTGACTCAGCACTTAACCATTTATTTAGGATATACTGTCATGGGATTATAACTTCTCTCAGCTCCTAGAGTAGCGCTAATACTACCAAGTGTCGTCTGTAATTTAACATCCTCATACATCACAAAATTCTATTCTGATGGCTGATCACTAAGTGTACTTGCATCGTGACCTGGATATAGTGACTTGAGTGATGTTGTGTACTGCTGATAACTCGCAAAGCAGAACGAAACAACTGTCTATTGTCACTGATGTTTACCAATAACCTGAAAACCCCCTTGTTTTCAATGGTTTTTTAACTGATATCAATCCGTGATCAACTCGTAAAAACATAAAGGATATCACTTAATGACAGAATGAGACACATTTTTTGAATGCTATTTATTTGAGTATAATCTACCTGTAAGTATATCTTGACACTGGAAGATCTAAACAATGCGGATAATTTGTATCTCACGCACCACGAACTTGAAGATCAACAAGCGTAAACCAGCTAGTTGGAGGAAGAGGCAACGAAGACAGAACTTCAACTGAACACTGATAGGATAGAGATGATGAAGATAACCAGGCAACACCGATAAAAATCAGTCACTATCAACAGCAGAAGTTTAAGGGAAGTCACTTTTTCTGCTTAACTGGTCAAGAAGCATCATTTCTCCAACAGGCTGATGGAAGTGTTCAAGCATGCTGAACTGGAAAAGCCAAACGAACTGTCATTATTGCGAAATGATTTTGGAAATTGACTGCACTCAGTGTGTGGAACAAGATCCAGATTTTCAACACCATATGGTTCGGAGACTTGAGCCGTCAGCAACAGCATTCCTAACATGTTACTATCGTCTTTCACCAGCAGTGTCCCGCCTTGCTCTCTGCTGAAGATAAGATGGCTAGCCAGAAGGAGTAAGCAGCAATAAACTCTTGCAGATAGAGAACCAACCAACAATCTATCATTCAACAAATATGCAGGAGAAAATGGAGATGGATTGGAAGTACTGTGAAGTACCAATGTATCGACAGAAGAAAAGGGTCAGACAACAGATCGTGTATTGAGAAAATCAACAGATATTTATTGATTTTTATGTACATTATTATTCGTTATTGTTAGCAGAGTGGTAACGTCTTCTGATTGGTTGTTTCCCTGCTGAAGGTTATTCTGTCATCCTTTTGTGGCCGTTTCCTCACAGTTCGTTGATATATCTGCTAATCACATCCACCCACGCTAAGTCTGCTGTGATTGGTTGTTGAGTTCCTCAAAGTTGTGCTTTGTTCTTGTTTCTTCTCATGACCAAGATTTGGGACGTAAACATTGACGTAAAATGCTATCTACCAGTTTTGGCTAGCAAACAGCTCTCACCACACCAAGCCCTCGAGTAGAACCTGAAATGGAAACGACAAGTTAAACATCCGATTGTGAAAGGGAGAAGATAATGCGAGAGACTTATGGAAAATCGTAGAGTCAGTTGAATGGAACTATAGAGAACAGACTGAACTGGAGACGCGTTGCCGAAGCCTTGTATTTTTCACTTGGAAGTCAAAGGAATAGCAATAAAACTCGGAGGTAGGCTGTCTGCAATGGAATGACAAATTTACTTCAATTTGCGGATTTTCAAAAAGCAGATAGTTTCGTTAGACTTCAGTTACCCCCAATACACCTTTTATCTTCGAAACTGAAAGCCATTTTTATTGTGTGAAAGCTGATGTAAGTAGAGCGGTAGCTGGAACATGGAGCCCATTGATTGGAGGTTGGAAGCTCAACCCAATAAGCCATATTTCCACAGTACCATAAAGACATGCAAAGGGAAGATATCATAACTGCGTCATAACTTAATATACTTCTGCTTTATAAGTTACACATCTACGATAAGACATAGAAAAGAATACAAAAGAAATACACCCAAACTTATTAAAAATTACTCAAGACAGAATCGGGAGGATTTATTATTCCAAGAGTTTTTGATGACAAGTCAGTTAGATAAATGAATGACGTCATTTTCCATCTAGACAAAATACGAAATGATACAATGACTCTGAGTAGATACTGTTTACTTATATATTTGCAGTATTAGTAGTAGTAGTTAGAGTGTCTTAGTAATATCTTTACAGATATATCTTGTAACTATGGTAACAAAAGTTGATTGACTGAATGCTTTTAAGTATATGTAGGCTTGTTTTTTTAGTAATAATAAAAATAATATGCGTTTATTATGAAGAAATATTATTATTATTGTTATTATTGTTTCCTTTAATTCCTAGAGGAACATAGGGCTTCAGCCGTGCGTCTCCATTGCGTTCAGTCCTCTGCCAAGGTCTTCACCTGGCTCTACGTCTGCCCACATGTTGTCATCTCCTCTTCACATGACCTCCTCCATGTCACCCTCGCACTAACGACTAGTGCGCCGCTTCCCATTCGGGTTCCAATCGAGACACAGCCTGTCATGTGATGTCACTAACTTCATGGTGGTTTGTTTTCTCAGAGTGTGGCCCATCCACGTCTATTTCTTCCTACCAAAGAAATATATTCTTTGTAATGGATTATGTGTGTTACTGAGATTATTCAAACGCAACTATTCACAAATGTTACAGGCTGAGTGATATTCATGCGGTACTAAACGTCACTAAGTCGTTAGTAAGGCTGGTGAAGGGGGAATGTTGGGTTTGAGACTGGCAATCTCACCAGTGTTACCAAGACTTCAAAGCTCTAGTTCCACTGGGAACATGAAGGAATAGAATAAATAATTATAAATATATATATTATTGTTTGGTGATTCGTCTCAGTGATAGATTTCGAACAAGGCGTCCACAAATGAACAGAATTCACGGTTTTGTCATGAACTGCAACACATGATAAGAGTACTGAAGACCCTGTTTCGTTCAATTTTTGTAAATATTCAGCTGTGTGAAGTCAAGAAAACACCAGAGACTGAACATTAGATTATGAGAATACACACTTTACTCACGCTACCGTTTAGTCAGATTTAGGAGTCACTACTGGATGAACTTCCACTAACCTGTGAATTACGGCCATTATTGATTTCCGATAAATAGCTGCTGTGGCAGAGCACGCTGACCGCTTCACTTATTTGGGAAGTTGCATCAGCCAACGTCAGGGGGTGATCGCTGACGAAATCTCGGCACGGATACATAAGGCTCGTTTCACATATGCCAGTTTACGTCGTCTCTGGAGTAGACGTGATATCCACCTGGCTGTCGACCAAAGGGCGTGTGTACTACTCAGCAGTCTGCTCCGTCCTACTTTATGGCTGACTGTGAGAAATGGCCATTGAGAGTGGAAGAAATGAAAAGACTAGCTAGCTGTTTTTGATCATAGGTGCCTGTGTTCTATCTCTCGTGTGTATTAGGTGGTATAATACGGTGAGCAATATTGAGGTTAGGCGTCGAGTGCTGGGTAAGTCAAGGAGGGGAAATCAATAGACGAGGCTGTGAAGTTACATGCGTCATGTGTTACGGACGCCTAGCTACCGCCTTCCTTGATAACAGGAAATGTTAGCTGAGATAGGGTCAGGTCGGAAAAGAGCCAGTGGTGGTCAAACCAAAATATGGCTTCATCAGATAGTGAAATCCACAACAGTTAGTTTAAGCCACCCAGCGAGCCACGTAGGAAGGCTTAGACTTCCTGACTGACTGGTTGCGGTCCTCGGGACGGTAAAGACCAATGGCCGGAGACAATTGGTGATATGGCTCAAAGTGATCGTTCTCAGCGATGACTGGCGCAGATGTATAGACTCCTTGTGACTTATAATACCCAATAAAACTATATTATTCTTTCATATTAATATTCCTTTTGTCTCATATTTCTGCTTACTGTCTCTATTTTGCACTTCTTTTTACTTTCTTCCCTTTTTATTTGTGTGCTACATGGAGTGTGGCAACTCGAACTACCGCATATCGGTGCAAAGTTCTATGTTGAAACCAGTCAGTCAGTCAGTCAGCTTCTAAACCAACACTATGGGTGAGTATCTGTTTCACCTAATAGGCCACAACTTCTCCTTAGAACTTCAGAGCATCCATCCAGGAGTCTATAAAGAGCTGGAGATTGTTATTCAGATTTAAGTTTATGTAAAGAACATGTCAGAGATTTGGCGCGTCACGAATAGCATTTAAAACAATCCTGTAGACGTTTCGCAGTACTGAAAATCAGATGGCTGAAAGGAATTAGCAACAAGAAACTCTGGGAATGAATCAATCAAGAACATACTGTTCAGCAAATATTCCGTAGAAAATTGAGATGGAATGGACGCATACTGAAAAGACCGTTGGGTAACATTAAGCTACCAGATGGACCCTCTAATCTTATCTGAATGGAAAACGATGAGTTAGGAATCCGCGGGTAACATGAAGGATATCGCGTGAGGAAGAGATGAAAGGTTCTGGTCAATCATGAAGCTAGTTAACGAGGATTCAAGAAAACAGGACAAAATGGAGACGTGTCGTTGAAGCCCAATGTTCCACCTAGAAGCCAAGGCAATTATATATATATATATTCAGCAGCATTCCCTGCTGCTGAATTACGCTGCATCTTTAAAACCACTCCTCTTCTGCGTTCGGGAATAAAAGACAAACTGCCTAATTTCCTGCTTTTGTGGAGCCAGTTACATAGGCCGTACAATTAGGCGTGTTTCTCGTCGAATTTCCGAACATCACCCTGCGTGGTTAAGCAAAAGACAAACAAAATCTATTCTCAGCGCTATTCTGGCTCATCTTGTGGAGACAAAACACAAGATTGATACTAACCATGCTTTCAGGGTCATTTACCGCATACCTACGAATCTCAATTTCACTTTGAGAGTTCGACTACTAAATATTGCTGAAGCTGTGGGGATCCATATTAACAAGCCTAATTTATGCATCCAAAAGAAGTTAGTTCAGACATTATCATTACCTTGGCCATCCAGGTTTGAATAATCTGGAATTTTTGTGAAATTTCCTTAGTTTTAGTTGATATTCTATTCGCTATTATATCTTTATTATTATTATTATTATAATTTAATCATCTTTAGTGAACTGTTATTCCATTGTGATCTTACTTAACAAATCGATATTATTTTGAAAAAATCACCAATATTATTACTGATTACTAATTTAAAATATTCTGTGTATATAAACATGCATATATAATTGTACAGCCTGGAAGAGGAATTTATCTAAAAGAATATTCTTTGCTTGATTATTTTGTGTTATATACATATATATATATATATATATGGATATATTACTAACGTAACATTTTGATTCATCTATATACCATGACTATTCTTGATTATTGTCTCACCCTTTATCTCAAATGAATTAGATTTTGTTAAAAGTGTGTAATAGAACTATTAAACTTCATTATTTAGTCTGTATGCAGTTGACAAGAAACGTATCAACAATATAAACAATGGATCTGTCTTATCCTAAACCATGTGTTGTCGTTACTGCTTTGCTGAATTGCATAAAACCTAGTTATAGTTATTATTATTATCACCGATGATATTCTTAATTGTAGTGGACTGGATTATGTGAAAGACTGTGCACAGGTAATGGGAAAACAGGAATAAGCCGCACTGACCAATAAGAAGGCTCTGGAAGTTATGGATTTCGCGTGTGGATGATTTGTGTTTAATGTAACACGCACAAACTCAAAGAGTTACAGGTGAAAACCAACAAACTCGTAGAAGAGGCTAGCAGTGAAGACAGGACTCCACGTGAACATAGAGAAGACAGAAGATATGAAGGTAACCAACTAACCAACAGCAACAGTAACAACAACCAGCACCAATCACCATCAATGGGAGAGATTTAACAGAGGTTAATTCCTTCAAATACCTAGGTTGCCTTATTTCAACTACAGACGAAACGGATGAAGATGTCAAATCCAGCCAGCCAGAATCGGAAAGGCAAGATACGTCTTCATCAACCTGAAACCAGTTTGGAAATCTTCTGCTGCACTCACTCAGCCAGCATAAACAACAAGGTTTGGATTCTGTTCAACACAAGTGTGAAATCAGTCAGTCAGTCACTGAATCTATGGGGGTCAGAAACTTAGCTAGTGGGTCGCGTAAAGGATATCCAACAGCCTGTTGCAGACTTTTATGAACAGCTGCCACCTTCACTGGCTGGTTGCATGTTGAAGATCAAATGGCTGGCTGGCCAAAAAGAGTTAGCTGGAAACAAACCAATGACCAACAGCCGATTGCTCAACAAGTAGATATGTAGCAGACAATGGAGTTGGACTGATCAGCCATACTACACTGACGAAACCGTTGAATAACATCGCGTGCAGTGCAGGCTAGTGCTCGAATGGAATCCGAATGGGAAGCGATGAGTGAGTCGTCGGTGGGAGGGTGACATGGAGGACATCATGTGTTGGAGAGGAGTAGATCAGAGATTATGGTCAATCATGGAGCTAGCTAGTTGACGAGGATAACAGAGAATAGAAGAAAGTGGAGACGTGTTGTTGAAGTCCAATATTCCACTCGGTACCCAAAGGAATAATAATGATAATTATTTGAACAAAGCATGAACTACAGTTTTAGCAGAATAAAATGATACAATCTTTTAATAGCTTTACATTTTAATAGCTCTTGTCCAAATAGCTTTAAACGTGGTCTAGTCAAGACTCTGTACTATAGAGCGAGAAGAATTTGCTCTACAGAGAAATTAGAGGAAGAATTTGAGTTTCTTGAAAAGATATTGAAGAGCAATGGGTACCCTCAAAGGTTCATCAACAAGTATGGAAGATTTGAAGTCACAAATGTAAAACAAATCACAGTAAGAAAAAAGCCAATCTACATTCAGCTTGATTATAAAGGTGAAAATATTTCAGCGATGATCAACTGAAGGCTGAGCACATCACTAGCCAGAGCCTATCCTGCAACTAGCTAAGGTGATTCCTGTCTATCGAACAACTTGCTCTTTGATGCAATCAAAAATCAATAGATATCCTTCTCATGTTAACTCCAACTGTATATACAAATTTACATGTATCTGCGGGAGCAGTTACATTGGAAGGACAGAATGAAGAAGGGCATATCTACGATTTTCTGAACATGTACCAAACAGCCTATGTCTAAAGGGAACAAATGTTTTAAACAGCGCTATCGTCAAGCATCTCCTCGACATCGGTCATGAGGTGGACGTCGAAAAGTCGTTCAAAATTATCAATAGGCAAAAGGGCTCAATTCTCCTTAAGTTTGCTGAAGCCATTTCCATCATTTGCCTGAAACCTGATTTGTGCGTTCAGAAAGAAGCGGTTATCAGTCTTTCTTTTCCCTGGTAACTGGATATTTTCATCTCTCTTTCATCTGAATGCGTAATGCGAAAACGTTTCCATTGTGTATGATTATTACTGTTCAGATTAGTGTTTAATATTGCATATATGTATGTATATATTATTACTGCATGCATATACTGATCGATTGATTTTTGTAGATATATTTAATAATGTCTTTGCCCTGTAAGCACCTGACGAGAAGGCAACGAAATAAACGATGATGGTACCATTTTATTCTGCTAAAACTGTAGTTGTTGCTTTGTTCAAATTCATTAAGGGGAATAAATGTATGATATAATAATTATAGCTAATTATTTTGCACGATTTCCTGATCATCTTTTTCAAAAGGACTAACCACTATAATAATATATAAATAAAGAATAATAATAATAACCTATTTTGTTCATAAAATATGGAAAAAGAATAAAAGAACTTTAATTCATTCACTTACTCCTTAATCTGGTTTAATTAAAACTCTGATGAGAAAACATAAACTTAACAGAAACATTTAAAAGAAAAGTTCGCGCGCGCGTGTGCCAGAGAGAGATTGAGGGAGAGATTAGCTCACCATTATTGTACTTTTAAAGTGTTATGAGTATAGAATAAAACAATTAAACAAGTCATTGAACAAATAGAGATGTACTGGAATTCACGCAAAAACTGAATGTACTTTAAAATGTATTAATTGAATAAAGTCATAGTGTATGTGGAGTTCATCCTTACCTGTTCCTTGGTGAATGAAAAATCAGGCTTTACTCTCTTTCATATGAAAGATGGAATGAGAATTAGAGAAGAGAAAAATGTAAGCTACATTAATAATTCATGGAAAATTCCCATTGTAACAATATAGAAAATCAAAACAAGTGGTGATTCAGCGAAGAGACTCTTCTAAACAACGAATTTATCATCAAGCTGTACAATCGTATATATATGGCTATTTTTAAGAAGTTATATCCGGTGAGGGAATTGAAACATAGGTGTGAATGCATAAAATAATAAAAATAGTAGTATGAAATGCAATTAAAACTAAAATGTTTGTGATTATAATCATAGTTAGATGTCAAGTGGTAAAGCAAATTAATGTCATATATAGAATAATTCATAGGATGGATAGAACTTGGTAGGTGGAGGGTGTGCAATTATAGGATTAGTAGACAAATCGAATAAAATAAAAACGCTACGTAATATTGCGTGAAATTTGATAACATAGAATTTTATGTTGTAAAAAAGAATTGATTTAGCCAATATCTTCAGTCTGCATTCGCCATGCAAGTCGAGTGGGAGGACAAATACTCGCCGAAGTTATTGGCTAGTGGTCGCTCTATGTCATGAATTGGCAGAAGAGGAATTCATGGGTTGACCAGTGGATCGGATTCCAGTGGCTCAATGGTCTACGAGCTCGTTAGCCTTGTAACCGGAAGGTCTCGGGTTCGAAACCCTGAGGTAGGTGCGTACCGATGAAGAACCCTGAACTGGGACGAAACAGCTGAATGTCCAGTACTTCCTGTGGCAGGTTTTCCAATGGTTCTCTAACTGATGTCAGCTCATCATGATGAAATCCTGTAACCAAATCAAACCAAATCCCTACAAACGAATACTTAAAAAATTTGACTTTATGATTATAAAATGCAATAGCTTTCATGAAATCTACTTCAGCTATGAGGTTGATGAAGACAAAAAATCTGATTAATTTATTTGGTTGTATTACATGAGTCTGTAGCACAGCACAGTGGTAGTATTACCTCCATCCAACTGCGGAGGTGGGTGGATCATCAGGGTTTGACGGTCGGCACAAACAACCAAAAATCGCACACTTTTTCCTAGCCAGAGAAGTCATATGACGCAGGATAAAATAGTATATTCTGGCCTTCTCACGAACCGTGTGATTCATATCTTGTGATGGAGCTACTTTGTGAATGTATCATCATTTCTCATGCATATTGTGATTTAGTGTGTGATATCAATTCATCGTCTTCTCTCTCGCCTTGGTCTTTGTCAAATCTCGATAGCATTATTAGAAGACAGAGATTATCTGAAAAATGTGATGTATTTGCGTTATACATTTCGAACAATCTGATCACACATTTACTTGTCAAGTCAATATATATGGAAGAGTTAAATTAAACAAAGTGACAAAAAACAAAGATTAAGAATAATTAACACAAACGTTTGGTAATCCAATCAAATAAGGATTACCAAGGTAGGTTAAGAGTAATAACAAACTGATTTTGAATACACTGGGGGGTGGAGACGGCTTAAGTTTATGAATAGCTATAGCCTCAGCGTATTTCAATAAGCACCCTTGACCGTTTTCATAGATGACTTTAAAGGCTGACTTAACATCAATCTTATGGTTCATCTCGATTAGATGTTTAGCTATAGACGAAGTTGGTAGTCTGGCACCTGCATCTATTGGCTTGTCACAATCCATCTGTTTTCCTAACCATTTCAAGATATGCTATCCCACCCTCACATGCAAAGCGCGATTACTCCTCCCTATGTATGTATGCCCACACACACACACACACACACGAAAATTGGTAAATGCTGTGGGATGTGATATAATCACTTGTGCACTTTTGAGGTTTGCAGTGAAGCATATTTTTAGCCTTTTCGACAATTACAAGCTGGGCTGCATAGTAGGTTCTACGGATGATGGAATTCAACCTTTGTCTCAAAATCCTACTATTTATTTCCCCATTATATGGTAATTTGATGAAAACCTTTTTCTTAGGGACGGTATGGATTGTAGGTTTAGAGGCTAGTTGACTTCTACACCTGTTTAAAAACTTCAAAGGATATCCGTTTTCAACAAGAGTATCCATCAATATTTCGTTTTCCTTGTCTATAACATCAGCCGTGCAAATACGCTGAATCCTCTTAAATAGAAACTTCACCAAGCCTCTCTTATATTGTAATGGACAGACGCTGTGAAAATTAAGGTATTGCCCTGTCCAAGTGGGCTTTCTGTAGACAGACCGTCTTATTGAGCCATCATCTTTTCCAAATCATCAACCAATCAGGATAGATATTTCCAGCCAATAAGAACAACCCATTCTCACGGTTGTGAGCCAACTTTATTATGCTAAAGAAAATGTATAAATATCAGGTGTTCTTTCCCAATAAAGATACAGTATGTTACAGTCACAGACCAGCAGTCTTTGTCTGTCAGGAGAACCAACACAGGAAATTTAGAAACGCAAGTATATAGAAAATCAACGCACACAGATCAAATACTCAATTATACTAGTAATAATTCAGTTACTCACAAAAGAAATTGTGTGCAGACATTGTTTCAAAGAATTCGAACACATCGTAGCACTCCAGAGTTGATAGGAATGGAAGAAAAGTACCTACAAACGGTCTTCAAAAAGAATGGTTATCCACAAAATTTCATCAAAAAGTGTTTAAAGTCGAATCAGAACACCAACATGAAACCATCATCTAAGACCACAAGAAAATTCATTCTACCATACATGAGAAATATCTCTGAAATAACAGCTACAATACTGAAACCATTTGATATAGATATAGCACACAAGCCAGTCAAATCGCTTAATTCGATATTATGCAAACCGAAAGATCCAACAGGAAAAGGAGATGAAATTAATACCATTTACAAAATAAATTGCATGTATGAACTGTAACAGACATTACATCGGTCAGAGTGGGCGTCCCCTTCGAATCAGAATCCAAGAACACAAATCAGCCGTGAAAAGACACGATATGTATTGTTTAGTATCAATGCATATGGACAATTATGGTCATCAATTTGATTGGGATCATGTCAAAATCTTAGACAGAGGAAACACCAAAAGTGCAGCCAGGGAATTCCTATAAGCCTGGTACTCAGACGAATATGCAATTAACAAACACGTTAATATAGACGAAATATACCAACTAATAAAAAGTAAATCAGGTGACCAGAAAGTTTAAAATCCAAGTTAATAGAAAATGGTCAATACACATATGTAAAGATGGTTACCGGGAGACGCAGTTATATCACTCACTCATGGAAAAAATCTAAATCAGTTCACTTTATGCTAAACATTGCGCTGAAAGGGGATGTTTTCCAGCAAGGGGACGACAAAAGCTCCGCAGCTAAACCAACCAGCTCAGAGAACACTATTAATTGTAAGCCTTTGTCTTTTGGTATTTGGGTGACTCAGTAAATCGGACAGATATACGTATTAGCGCGTACCAGTCGAGTTCATTACCGTTATAGTAATTAACAGGCGCAGAAACAACAAAATAACAATGATTCTATTCAATTCATTTCACAGTTATAACAAATTGGCTAACCGTAAGAATAGCGACAGTATTCCGTAAAACCAAACAATATCACTATTGAATCTTCGGAGCTTGAACTCCCTCTCCTATTTTTCACTCTGAACGCAGTATGTTCATATGGATCTAACCGTTCTTCCATGTCATCAAAACTCATCTATGACTGCAATTTAAATAGTCCTATCATGATAATTATAGAATGCAATTTAAGCACTTACGTATTTTCGGTGGAAATGAATAATTAGTCATAGGCATTTGAAATAATAAATGTGGTTAATAAGATATATAAAGGATTAGAGTTCAGGGATATAAATTAGTAATCAATAGTGTTCTCTGAGCTGGTTGGTTTAGTTGCGGAGCTTTTGTCGTCCCCCTGCTGGACAACATTCCCTTTCAGCGCAATGTTTAGCATAAAGTGAACTGATTTAGATTTTTTCCATGAGTGAGTGATATAATTGCGTCTCCCGGTAATCATCTTTACATATGTGTATTGATCATTTTCTATTGACTTGGATTTTAAACTTTCTGGTCACATGATTTACTTTTTTATTAGTTGGTATATTTGGTCTATATCAGCGTGTTTGTTAATTGCATATTCATTTGAGTACCAGGCTTATAGGAATTTCCTGGCACTTTTGGTGTTCCCTCTGTCTAAAATTTCGACATTGTCCCAATCAAACTGATCTCCATAATTATCTATGTGCATTGATATGCAACCTCAACTTTATAGACTTTGAGATAGCCTTCGACAGCGTTGAACGCGAAGTAATTTGGAAACTACTCGAGTACTACGGCGTACCCCAAATATTCATCAACCTTATTCAACAGCCGTGCGACAACGGCACGTGTCAAGTGATCCGCAACGGAAAACTCAGCGAGGCGTTTGGAGCAAACACTGGAGTCAGACAAGGGCGCTTATTATCACCAATGATATTCCTAATTGTGGTGGACTCGATTATGCTTCAGACAGTGGGAAACGAGAAGACAGGGATATCCTGGACGGACGTGAACAACCTAGAAGACCTGGATTTTGCGGATGATTTATGTTTGATGTCACACAAAATCGAAGACTTACAAGCGAAAACCGACCGACAAACTGGTCGAAGAACCAGCAAAGACAGGACTCCAGGTGAACATAGACAAGACGGAGGTTATCAAAATAACCAACCAACAACAACAACAACAGCAGCAACAACCAACTCCAATCCCCAACAACGGGAGGGATTTGAAAGGGGTGACTTCTTTCATTTTTCTAGGGAGCATTGTCTCAACTACAGGAGGAACGGACGGACAAGGATGTCAAATCGAGAATCAGGAAGGCGAGAAACACATTCATCAACCTGAAACCAATGTGGAAATCCTCGTCACTCACCATCAACAACAAAATTCGGATTTTCAATACAAACGTCAAGTCAGTCAGTTCTTCTATACGGATGGATCAGAAACTTGGCCAGCGGGTCACAAAGAATATTTTCAACAGCCTGTTGCAGACCTTTATCAACAACTGTCTTCGCTGGCTCTATACTGAAGATCAGATGGCCGCCGGAAAGAATCACAAACAAGAAGCTATGGGAACAAACGAAACAGGAACCAATCGCTCAACAAATATGCAGGAGAAAGTGGAGATGGATTGGACACTCGCTGAGGAGGCCGTTGGGTGACATCGCGGATCAGGCCCTCGAGTGGAACCCGAAAGGGAAGCAGTGAGTGGGACGTCCAAGGGTGATATGGAGGAGATCGTGTTAAGAGGAGCAGAGACAGTATGGATTAGCATGGATGCAAGTGAAAAGTACAGCAGAAGACAGAAGCAAGTGGAGACGTGCAGTTGAAGCCCTATGTTCCACTAGGAACCCAAGGGAACAATAAAAATATAATAATTGATATACAAGAGTATATATCATGTCTTTTCACAGCTGATTTGTGTTCCTGGATTCTGATTCGAAGGGGACACCCTTTTCGCACCGACGTAGTGTCTGTAACAGTTCATATATGCAATTTATTTTGTAAATGGTATTAATTTTATTTCCTTTTCCTGTTGGATCTTTCGGTTCGCACAATATCGAATGAATTGGTTGTACTGGCTGGCTGACTTGTGTTGTATCTATTTCAAACGGCTTCAGTATTCTAGCTGTTATTTCAGAGATATTTCTCATGTATGGTAGAATGAATTTTCTTGTGGTCTTTGATGATGATTCCTTTTTGGTATTGCGATTCGATTTTAAACACTTTTTGATGAAATTTTGTGGATATTCATTCCTTTTGAAGACCGTCAGTAGGTACTTTTCTCCCATTCTTTTCAAGGCTGGGGTGCTACAGTGTGTTTGAATTGTTTTACACAATGTCTGCACACAGTTTCTTTTGTGAGTAATTGGATTATTGCTAGGATAGTTGAGTATTTGTTGCATTGATTTTCTTGTGTTTCTAAATATCCTGTGTTAGCTCTGCTGATTAAGATATCTAAAAATGCGATTTTGTTATCTAATACTTCTTTTCTTGTGAATTTGATGTCTTCAAATATGTTGTTTATTAATTTATGGGTATATCATTTCTAAATCATTTCTCTTAATTATTACAAATGTATCATCAACGTAACGTATCCAAACTTTTGGTTTAATTATAGGTAGAGCTAATAATTCTAATCTTTGCATGACGGCTTCAGCTGTTTATCCCGATATGGGCATTCCCATTGGTGTTCCTTTTTTCTGTTCTTATATTTGTGGGGCATAATTCTATGAGTTCTATTCAAGTTAAACATTGCGTTTTTATGTTTTCATCACTATAGAGTAATTGTTGCATAGTTTCTGTTGCTAGTTTTGGACTAATTGAAGTATATAATGCTGTGACATCAAAGGACACCATTATTTCAATGTCATTGAAGTTTTTATGTAATCTAGTTAAAGCCCACCGTTACCTTCTGCAGCACTGTCCAACATAGTTACATAAAGGAGTCGTAAAGTTAATCAGAAGCTCCATATTGGCACACCCAGTGGATATAGATCACAAAATTGACAAAAATTCAGCTTTAACAGTCCTATACATGGTGACATCTCAACTACCTAGGCTGGTACATCTTCGGTTACTGCTAAGCATAAATATCTGAGGCAGTTGCCATATAGATTTCTCAACCCATTATCTGTGTAACAGAAAGGTTTGTTCAAACTCTCTCTCTCCCTCTCTTGACCTTCACGCCAATCTAGAGTAGTTATTTCTTCCGGTGATACTGGATAATTGTAAATATTATCTTGTTATTTTATTTTTATTTGCACTGCTAATTGTATTATCAATAGTATGTTGTGCTGTAGTTGTACATTTTACTCTCGGTTTCACAATTTATCAATATTATTATTATATTATCTAATCGCTATTTGACAATAGTTACCTCCCCCCCTCTGACTACACACTCACCATTGCCTAGATTACATAAACACAATTTGTCAACTCTTGTGTCTTACCTATTCTACTTTACTGCTCCCCGTTAGTCTTTCCTGGTCTACTGAAAAAGGACTATACCATCCTGAGAAGGATGTTGAGGTTAGTCAGTAGGACTAGTGGTGTAAAACTCATTCAGCTCGTCACTACATTGGTTGAGAGGCATCTGAATACATGCGAAAAATGGTCTAAAACCATACTCTCCGACCTTCAACACCCCCTCTATTCCCAACTCTCTCCTTGTATCTCATCAAGTAAAACCAGAAATCAGTATAAAAGAATCTATGCTCGTACAACCAAGTACAGGAACTCAACGATACCATACTTGGCCCGTGTTCTAAGCGACAGAGACAATTTTTCTAGCGCAAAACCTATGACTTGCTTTGTTGTTAACAACATAATGTTAGGCTCTTTTATTTCTCTCTTATTTTGTATTCTTTAGTGAACTCCTTCTCAAACATACTTAGCTACCTAAAACATTAACATTGGCTTCCTTTTTTGTACTTTACTCTATTCCTTCTTTTGTGTATCCACTGGTTCCGACTCTATTAGCACTATGAGTATTACAAAATTGTCCTGTCATTAACCATCATGTAATTATTAGTTTCGTGGCTGTTTTTTCTTATTTTCCATACTTTTCGGCAATATTAAACTGACAATCATTGGTTGTGAACGCCATAGTCACCACCTTAAAAAATTTTATAATATTCAGGATTACTCACACTACCACTGCAAACACTGCATTGGACTTTGGTAGAATTTGGTACTTTTTCGCATTTATAATTATTTTGTGTTTATCCTGTTTTTTTTTGCTGTTGGTGTCTTCAGATCTATTTGTTTGTTTGTTTGTTTAATACGTATTTTAAATGTCTGTAAAATTAGATGCAAATATTGTAGATATGTGCTGAAAATTCCACACTGTACCTGTAGTACTGTTTCTGGAATAAAGCAAATTATTATTATTATTATTAAACACTTGAGCGAATTTATCCTTGTTGTTACTATTATTTATGATGATCCCTTCGATTGTTATCTACTAATTCATATCCCTGAACTCTGATCGGCCAAGTTAAACTTTAAGCACCACTAACTACCAATCAGTGAATGACCTCGAATGGTCCAATGAGGTTCATGCAATAGAGTTCAAAGTTGTAAAGCGCTTTATTCGTATCGAATGCCTGCTTTAGAGAAGTTACGCTTTCAGTTAGATGAGGATAAGGTTCTGCAGTATTGTCTGCATTTGGGGTTGCTTAGGAAGGGGAGGATGGATATGTCCATCGTTGTGCAATTTGCTTGAGATGAGTTAGTATTAGGGAAGGTAAGCTGATAATTTTAATATTTCGTAGGAACATTTTTTGCTAGGTCGATTTTGTAAATTTGTAAATTTACTGGGTTTTAAAACAGCCTGTGAGAGGCGCGGCTGCCTAAACTGAAAATAGCCTCGTATCAACAGTTCAGTAGTACCAGTACTGCAGAGACATCGCCTCATGGAAAATGGAAAGAATTACCTCGTTGTTAGGCTGAGAAGGTATCGTCGTACATATCTATGAAACTGTGTTACTGAAGAAAAAATACAACTGTGGTCGTGAGCGAGCCAACAATGTTTGGGTGGTCAGTTTATATGACACCTCCCTGCTGAAAGGATTCGTGGAGAGAATACAAGACAGAAAGTCTAATCACTTAGTACCTATTGTCACTCGACTTGTGAAACAGGGATCCATAGTACATACTAATGAATGGAAAGGTTATAACTCGCTATCATCTCTTGGATATATTCATCACAGAGTGAACCGTTCTAGTGATTTTGTAGATCTGATTACAGGGACACACACGAATTCTACAGTAGGATTTTGGGGGAGATTAAAAAATTAGATTAAGGCTATAATTGGATCTCATTTATAGTCATTTGAATGAATATATGTACAGAATGTGGTGTGAATTTTCTATTGACACTCCTATGCTAAACTGGGAGATGTTTCTTTCACATGTTAGAGAAAGATACCCTATATAATAACAGTTTTATACAGTTTCTATGCTTTTTTTTCATAAATACACTTTTTCCTTAATCAAAAATCCCTCTTTTACCTGATTGGTCCGTTGAAGGATTGGTTCGCTGATTGGTAGATACTGGTGCTTAAAGTTTAACTTTGCCTTTGATCTTATGTATGTCTTATTGACCACATCTCAGAAAAACTGGAATATTTCAGTACTTCAATCATACTGATATTATCAGCAGTGGGGTAGGGTGGCTCATTCACTCAAATAGTTAATTAGTGGGTTTTGGGCAAGAATCCCATCCCATTTACTTTAGTCAGTTTCATAAAGTACATGTAAGACCAGCTTTAGATAACTGAGCTCAAATAAATAGACTTTTGATGTTTCAGTCGGAGACAAAACCAAGTGACTTATAATTATTTTTCTCTTGGGTTCCGAATGGAACATAGAGCTGGCTTCAACAACACATCTCCGCTTTCTTCTATTCTCTGCTGTCCTCTTCAACTGGCTGACTGTAATCGCTCATCTCCTCTTCCTCGCAGCATGATCTCCTCCTCCATATCACTCTAGCACCGACGACCCACTCGTTGCTTCCAATAGCGATGTTATTCAAAAGCCTTCTCAGTGGCGTATGCCCGACCAATCCATCTCCATTTTCTCCAGCATATCTACTTGTTGATCAGTTGGCTCTCGCCTATTTGTTTGTTCCCACACAGAGTTTTTTGTTGCTAATTCTTACTGACCCGCCGCCTGTCCGTTTGGTCTTCAGCATGGAGCCATCCACAGAAGATGGCAGCTGTTGACAAACGTCTGCAGTAGCCTGTTGGAAATCGTTTTCATGACGGGCGTACAGTGAGTGAGTGACTGACTGACTGACTTCATATTTGTGTGTTGAGCAGAATCCGAATCTTGTTGTTTATGCTCGCTGGCTGAGTGAAGCAGAAGATTTCCAGACTGGTTCAATGTTGATGAGCGCATATCTTGTGTTTCAGTGACATCGTCCTCCTTTATGGCTGTGAGACCTGGCCATTGAGAGCAGAAGACATGAAAAGATTAGCTGTCTTCGATCAGAGGTGCCTGTGTTCTATCTCCCGCGTGAAATGGTATAATAGGGTGAGCAATACTGAGGTTAGGTGTCGAGTTCTAGGTAAGGAAGGGAAATCAGTCGACGAGACTGTGAAATTACATCGACTGAAATGGTTAGGACATGTGTTACGTATGCCTAGTCATCGCCTTCCTCGACAGTGGGCAATGTTAGCTGATATAGGGTCAGGCTGGAAAAGAGCTAGCAGCGGTCAAACGAAAACATAGCACCAGTCAATGAAATCTACAACAGTTAGTCTAAACCACGTAGGAAGGTGTAGACTTCTTGGCTGGTTGGGGTCCTGGGGACGGTAAAAACCAATGGTTGGAAACAATTGGTGACATGGCTCAAAATCGTTCTCAGCGATGGCTGGCGCAGTTACATCCACTCCTTGTGACTTATGATTTCCAATTAAACTGTTTTGTCCTTCGTTATTACTACTCCCTTTGTCTCTCACCTCTGTTTACTGTCTATATTATGCATTTCTCCTACTGTCTTCTCCTGCTTTGTGTGCTACAAGGAGGGAGTGTGGCGACTTGAACTACTGCACATCGGTGTAAAGTTCTATGTCGAAAACCGACCGACCGACCGTTTCAATGATATCTGCCTGTGGTTGAAACCGTACTTCCTAGCCAGATAAGTGAAGGCAGGAAGTGACCTCTGTCAAATCTTTCCCGTTGATGGTGATTCATGCTGTTTGTAGTTACTGTTGCTGTTGGTTGGTTGCCCGGTTATCTTCATCACCTCTGTCATTCCTATGTTCATCTGTAGTCTTGTCTTCACTGCCTGCCTCAGCTCTTCAGCCAGTATGTTGGCTTTCGTCCGCAAGTCTTCGAGACCTACATTTTCTGCTAAATCCATATCTTCTAGAGTCTTCTTATCCAGCTGTCCATCGTATTGCTGTCTTCTCACTCCGTGTGCACAGTCTTCCGCATATCATCCGATGATTATAGGCATTGATAATCAAATCGGAGATAAACAATTGACTACTGACTACAAATAAGTAGTATTATAGCGGTGTTCTACTATGTGCGTCGTGTTAGTTCACTGGCAGAATACTCGTCTCAACCACGGCACAAGACGTCCAGTGGTTCGATTCTCCGACAACACACTCTCTAGAAAATTTGAAAGGTCAGGTGAGAGGCTAGCAAGGAACACCATCGCCACCGAAACTTCAAAGCTTCAAGACCCATATCTTGTTTCCCTCAGGAACGCGAAAGAATGGAAAAATATTAAAAGAAAACACTCATGTATTATTATTTATTCAGTAGTATGAATGATTTCAGTAGCTGTATTGTTTGAATAATATCTCTAGGGCCAAAAAAAACACACAAAGAAAATAAAACAAAAGATTACACAAAGATTACACGTTAAGAATTTATGAAAAAATTTTAAAAAATGAAGGGGAAAATTGTTTGCGACCGACACACACTCGCACACGTATATAAGGAGAAACAATGATACTATTCATAGTGTAGAAAATAATCGATAAAATCCCAGAAAAACAGGAACACAAGACTTCCACAAAAAGAAAACAACGTTGACGTTTTATTTTTAGGCATATTTATATATATATATATCACAAATTTATCAGTTCAATCTGTGTGTAATATGTGTAATTAAGTAAGTAAGAACAGCAGTTGAAGAAGTAAAGGCGCGAGCGAGAATATTGCAGCTATAGGTTTTGTTGCCATGGTAACAAAGAAGGAGAAGAAGAGAAGGAAGAGGAAGAAGGCATCTTCAATTAATTATTGCCTCAAAGGTTATTGCGCCTACAAATCCACACACGCATACACACAAACCTCCAGATGCACAATACAAGCCTGGATGCTTCAACTGTAGGGTGAAGATTTAAAGTCATGATTTTACTTTGTGTTTTTTTCGGTTTTATCAGTTAAATATGAAGGAGAAGAAGAGGGCAGGGGTGGAGGAACTCACGCATGCACGCACACACACAAACACACTCACAAGGAAAGAGAACAAGAAACACACGAGAGAGAGAGAGAGACGGAGAAAAAACGCACAATTGGTAATGAATGATAAGATGGCATAATTAAATACTATTGCATAACAAAAGTCTTTAGGCATGATCTATATATATGTGTGTATTTATATGCGCATATGTCCGATGGGAGTAGTGTTCTATGCTGACGATACTGCTGATGCTGATGACGTAATAAATCGGGGGGGGAGGTATAATAGTAATAATTTACAAATACAGTAACCAGGTTATACAAACTCTCTCTCTATAAATATAGGCATTCATTCAATCTTGTTTAAATCTTAACCCCACTGTGCTACCCAATATATATATAAATATATGCGTGAACAATTGATTATTGAATAAAAAATATGGAAAAAGTACAGAAAAGTCAGAGGGGTTATAAGTGATGGAAGAATTATTAACGTCATGGTTAGTTAATCAGTTAGTTGGTTGGTTAGTTAGTTAGTTAGTTAGTTAGTTTAGGTGTTGTATATATGTGTGTGTGAATACGTGCCAGAGCACCGGTGATAAACAAAGTAAAATATTGAGCGTCTATATAGTTTAGTTATGCGTGTATATGTTCATTATGGTTATTGAAACAATGTAATAGGCGGGAAAACAGGACGATGATGTGAGCAATTTGGAAAAAACCAATATGTCAGTGTCAAACAGTGGTGAAATGAAATGAGAGGAGGGGAGGCTGGCGCTGGGGAGTTGGCAGAAGGGGGAAAAACAGGGACAAAATAGGTTTCATTTCAATACATTTTTCTTAAAGATTTTATTGACATTTCCTCACTGTCAGATATTGTTAGATCGCATATTTTTAGTTTAATAGAGACGGGGTTTAATATAAGCTAGAAAACTGGGTATTTATCACAGTGTAAATGAAATATTGGACATTTCTTCTTCCTAAGATGGGAAAAAAAGCGGCAAGAGATCTTTTCTAAAGGTTATGACAGTTGAGATGGATGGATAGATAGATAGATGTATAGATATTTATTTAATCAGCGTTCGAGAATCTTCATCTTACACCTAATCAATTATTATTCTTTAATCAATAGTTCAATGTTCAACATATGTATCTTTTTGTTTGAATGAGTGAATATAATTTGAATTTCGCCACCCGCCCGCGCTATTTCTTCCCTCTCTTTCTCTAGCCCACTTCTCAATATAAAGGAGTTGGTTGTAAATCCCATAGAACTTCATCGAACGAGTCATGACGATCTGTTAGCAGTTGACCTTCTGATTTCTGTCGGGTAAGATGATATTTGAAAGAATCTGATAAAGTGCTCATCATCATAAGCTTCATCATACCGTTAGGTGCAGCAAAATTACCACGTGTAGAAGTGATGTTAGATGTTGGCAGTGGCGGCGGCATCGGTATCGGCGGTGACGATGATGAAGGCTGATTCTCGCCATGATGTAAATGATGATTAATTGGTTGTCTTATACCGGCTGATTTTCTCACTGAATCTTCACAGAAGGTGAGAAATACATCTGGATCACTGGGTGAACGATAACCAAGTTGACTGGGATTGGTTAGACAATGATTGGGAATATTTAATGCAGCAGCAGCAGACAGATTTGAATTGTATAATTTTCGATTGAAAGCTAAAATAAATTTGCAGGAAATGAAAAAAAGAAACAAAAATTAAATGATGTCAAAATAACTTAGATTTCAAGTGTTGGTTTGTAGGGACTTGATTGGTCACAGGATTTCATCATGAGCTGACATTGGTTAGAGAACCATTGGAAAACTAGCAACGGAGTACTGGATAGCTGTTTCCCTCGTCCTAGTTTTGGACTCTTCAGCAGTATGCACCCACCGGGGTTCGAACCCATGACCTTCCGGTTACAAGGTGAGCTCGTAGACCATTAAGCCACTGGGACCCGATCCAATGGCCAGTTCATGAATTCGAACTTCTGCGAATTCACGACATAGTGCGACCACTAGCCAACGTCTTTGGCGAGTATTTATCCCCACAACCGACCTGCTGCACCCTACTGGCGACTTTCTCTACTCAGGTAGGTAGTTACCTGGGATTCTAGTGAGAAGTCATGACCACTAGGGTGAAGCAGGTCGGGTGTGATGACAAATACTCGCCGAAGACGTTGGCTAGGGGTCGTGCTATGTCGTGAATTGGCAGAAGTCGAATTCATGGACTGGCCACTGGACCGGATCCCAGTGGTTTAATGGTATACGAGCTCACTAGCCTTGTAACCAGAAGGTCCTGGATTCGAATCCCGGTTGGTGCGTACTGATGAAGAGTCCCAAACTAGGACGAAACAGCTGTTCAGTACTCCCAGGTTTTCCAATGGTTCTCTAACTAATGTCAGCTCATGATGAAAAGAGTATTCTTTGTTCAGTCACCATTCTTTCGAAAAAATTTTAATGGGCATTTTTAATCAGTTCGGTATTTCAAAAAAGGAAACAAACACATGAGTGAACAGTAAAATGCATAGAAAAGACACGTCAAAGTGCATGTCAAACAGCAAAACGAACTCGTGCTCACTTGGTAGATAAAGTGCAATATTTTAAGCAAAAAAATAAATAATAATAGGGAAAGGAATTCACTCAGTGAAAAGAAACCCATGCCCGACTAGATGTTTGATTGATATCCAACTGGACAACCGACCGACCAACCGACACAGTGTGTAGTTAGTTCTCAAATTGTGATATAGCATATGTGTATAAATATATAAATGTATAGTTGTAAGTAAGTGTTCAGTGCTTGTATTTTTGATAACATGGTGAAAGCAACCTTTTCACACACGCTTAGTAGAAACTTACCTCCGTATGCAATGCAATGTGAAAAGATGATGAAATAAGACTGGGAAATATTACTAAGAATAATTAAACGAACTAGCAGCGCATAAACTACTCATGACTACTTCTATTATTATCATTACTAATACTACTAATGATAATAACAGTAAACATAGTAATAGTGATAGTAAAATCCTCGTTTCTATGACGATAAACTATTGGTTGAATCATAATTCTGTCTAATATAAACTTTAAATCAATCTCAATTTTGAATATCTCTCAATATTCATGAAAAATTCCCATTCGAACATTAATAGACAGAAGACAAGTAGTTCAGCGAAGAGTCTCTGTTTTCGGCGGCGAATTCATTTTCATAGCTCTGTACAATCGCAAATATATATATATATATATATATATATATATATATATATGGTTGTTTTGTATGTGCGTGTACATTAAATTTGTCGAACGAAAATTCAATTAGTAAGTTCAGATGAATTGGATGTTGATATAAGAGGGAAGGTAGTAAGAAAAGTGATGAGTTGTCACAAACGATTGTTAAAGAAGAGTTATGTAATAACGTGAATAGTTTGGTGAAAGAGTTGTGCCCAGGGTGCACATGGAAACAAAATAACATACGGAATTACGCAAGGGTTTTAAGTAGTTAGAAAAATAAGCATAGGAACAATAGTAAAGTCAAATCAGCGGAGTTGTTCCCATGAGAGTAGAAGTGGTTGACAGATTGCTCTTCACTTTGTAGATTACTTTGAAGCAGGAGGCGTTTGTTGAGATGCAATGACCAGTGCTGACGAGATGGCCATTACTTCATTTCTGCAGCCACGCTGGATAGTGTTCTTTGACCATTTTTGACAGGATACGCGTTGAACGACCGATGTACCTGACTCCACAGCAACAGGTGATCTGATATATACACATAGAAGTAGTCAGGTGCGAGATCTTGTCTTTTGGGCTTCTGGAGATCAGCGGGCGACTAGAGAACACTACTCTCAATGTTACCGCAAAGAAGGTTCTTCTTAAAGAGGTGGAGATTCTCCTTCTAAGGATGTCACTGAATAGGTCCTTCTTCTTTGCATCGCAGAAGCCCTAGCCATTAAGCTGGAGGAACCAGAACTGTGCATACAAAAGAAAATTATCCAACCACTTCTACTCCCATGGTAACAACTGTGATGATTTGACTTAACTTTTCTTTGTTTGTTTGTTTGATTTGACTTAACTTTTGTTTGTATGCTTATTTTTCTACTTAAAAACCTTGTGTAATTCCGTATATTATTCTGTTTCCATGTAAACCCTGAGTACAACTCTTTCATTAGACTATTCACGTTATTACTTAACTCTTCTTTAACAATAGTTTGTGACAACTCATCACTTTTGTTACTACCTACCCTGTTATATCAACATCCAATTCATGTGAACTTACTAATTGTATTTTCGTTTGGCAAATTTAATGTGCACACACACACATACAAAACAACCACATATATATTTTCGATTGTACAGCTATGAAAATGAATTCGCCGGCGAAAAGAGACTCTTCGCTGAACTACTTGTCTTCTATCTCAATATTATTTAAGTATCGAACTTTGTTACCTGCTCTATCTTCAATCTTTCTTCATTTCCTTTCCGTATGTTCTGATGTTGTAAAAGAATGTTTCATCATCTCTTCAGCTCCTGTAACAATGGAGTCATTAGGCTGGTTGGTTAGTTAGTTAGTTAGTGAGTAGCTTAACAATTAATTAACTTCTATATTATATCATAATTAATACAAGATAGTTGGAGGCAGTGGGCAGGAAGCCTTGTCTAATCTTAGTTTCGTGGTTGTTGACACTCACCAGTCATTTTGATCTGGTTGTGTTCTCTGAGCTGGATAGTTAATCTGTGAAGCTTTCACTACCCCCTACTGCTACGCGACATCCCCAGCGCATACTTCAATATGAAGGAAATGAGCTTTTAGATTTCTCCACTAGTTTATTAGTCATCTCTCCTGGTGATGCTAGCCTTGAACATGATTGGTTGTTTCCGTGTGTTTTCACATCCTTTAGGCTACCTGTGTATTGGAATTGATTGTTTCCTTGACTTGAACTTTGACCCTTCGCGTGTGTGTATATGAGATTTCCTTCTTATCGGTTGGTAAATTTTGTCTATCTCGATGTGTCTATTGATTAACGATTCACCAGGCTTCTAAAAATTCCCTGGCATTCTTGGTGTTTCCTCTGTCTACTATTTGAACGTTGATTGTCCCAGTCAACTTGACGTCCGTGGTTGTCTGTATGCAGTGAGGCGATATGAAGGAGTGGATGTCGTGTCTTTTGACGGTTAGTTTATGTTCACGGATACGAAGACGAAAAGGAGGGACGTCCACTTTGGCCAATATAGTGTTTTTCGCAGTTGTTAGAGTAGTAGAATGGGGTCAGTCAGTCAGTCAGTTACACTAGCGGAAAACACAAACCTAGCGAAATCTAAATTATTACTATTATACTTTTATTTCCTTGGGTTCCGAGTGGAACGTAGAGCTTCAACAACGTATCTACACTTTCTTCTGTTCCCTGCTGTCCTATTCAGCAGGCGGACCCCAAGATTGACTGTAATCTCTCATCTCAACCTCCACACACGATCTCCTCCATGCCATCACTCGTCGCTTCCCATTCGGATTCCACTTGAGCACTGGCCTGCATTGCACGCGATGTCATTCGACGGCCTCCTGAAATGTATGCTCAGTCCATCCGTCTCCATTTTTTCCCACATATCTACTTGTTGAACAGTCGGCTCTCGCCTGCTGGTTTGTTCACAGTCAGAGTTTCTTCTTACTAATTCTTTTTGACCATTTGATCACCAGTATAGAACGAAAATGGCAGCTGCAACCTGTTGGAAATCCTTTTCGTGACAGGCAGTGAAAGTTTCTAACCTGTATAGTAGGACCAACTTGGCATTGGTTTTGGAAATGCGAATCTTGTTCCTTACGCTGAGTACAGAAGATTTCCAAACTGGTTTCAGGTTAATGAAACCAATTTGGGAAATCTAGATTAGGTGAGCCTAATAAGATAAAAAAAAGTCTGGACAATAGTTCAGCTGTAGCACTCCCTACATGCAGTTACACACAACCATGCAATAGGATGGGTGGGATAAGATAACAGATTTAAAATCTAGCGAGTTAGAGGGAGTAGGATTGATAACGGAAGCTTTATTTATCAAATCAACTAATAATACGTGTAATAGAAAGGATTCAAAACCTGTCCACTCGTGCATTTGGAAAATTCTAATACCCCTACCTTCGACGACAAACAGGAGAGAACTAGGAAAACCATAGATATGATGGAGAAGGTTTGTAGCTCAGGTGGATGATATTGATGTGGTTGTGTTCTCTGAGTTGGATAGTTGATTTGCGAAGCTTTCATCACCTTACTAGGTGACATCTTCAGCGCATACTTCAATTTGAATTGAAGTGAGCTTTTAGATTTCTCCACGAGTTTATTAATCATCTCTCCCGGTGGCCTTGGACGTGATTGGTTGTTTTCGTGCATTTTCACACCTTCTAGGCTACTTATATTGGAACTAATTGTTTCTTTGACTTGAACTTTGACCCTTTGTGTGTGAGGTTTCTTTCTAATCGATTGTTAACTTTTGTCTATGTCACTGTGTCTATTGATTGACGATTCACTGGAATAGCAGGCTGGCTTCTAAAAATTCTCTAGCATTCTTGGTGTTTCCTTTCTCTAGTATTTGAACATTGTCCCAGTCGAATTGATGTCCGTGGTTGTCTGTATGCAGTGAGTGATATGAGGGAGTGGATATCATGTCTTTTGACGGCTAGCTTATGTTCGTGGATACGAAGACGAAAAGGAGGGACGTCTACTTTGGCCAATGTAGTGTTTTTCGCAGTTGTTACAATTTATTTTGTAGATGATGTTGGTTTTATCTTCTTTCGCTGTTGAGTCTTTTGGTTGACACACAACCAGCTGAGTGAAGTGATTTTGCTGGTTTGTGTGTGACGTCAATTCCTAAAGGTTTGAAGAGTGTTGCAGTGATTTCTGAGATATCTTTTATATATGACAGGGCGAATTTCTTTGTGCTTTCCTTGGGGGCTTTTGGTTTGATAGGTTTGCTTGGGGTGATGAAAGGTGATGAAAGTTTCGCAAATCAACTATCCAGCTCAGAGAACATAACCACATCAAAAAAAACTATAAAACTCAAGTTTCGATGTTATAATTATTATTAACAGTGATGAATTGTGTTCGGAACGTCATCTAGTAAATAATACTGTTTCACTGTGTGTGTGTGTGTGTGTGTGTGATATCTAATAAACAAATTAACATGGAATCACTTAATACCACCACATTGCTCAAGCTTCTGTCGATACAGTTACTCAGAAGTGGTTTCTAAGGATAGAAAAAGATGACGTAACCAACAATGACAACAACGCAGGTAAGGGTTTTAAATTTGACAAAGTGAAAAGCACTATTAGATCAGATAGGGGCTGATCACATACCACCCACTTGAAAAGTGTGAAGATGGTGGTGACACCTGATAAGTTCACTATACAGAAAGAACATACAGGTTTGGAATCATGGTAGATTAAGTGACAGAAACGGCTTGCTCGGTGATCACTTCTGATATAACCCCTATAAAACCAAATAATAGGCTATCATACGATTGGACAACTGTCGAGAGTGATAGTTAACGACAGAGGTTATTCTTTCTCCGCCAACTGTGTATCCAATGAATTGCTTTAACCATTCTAATAGCTGCCTCCACTCTACACTGAAGATGATCACAAGAGTTAGGCAGCAAGGAGCTCTGGAAACTTATCAAAACCAAGAGCCTAACAAATATGTAGAAGAGAAAGTAGATAAAGTTAGACATACTCTGAGTATATGGTTGAGCGACAACATCCGCCAGACAGACTCTCCAGTAGAACCCAAATGGAGAACGACAACTTGAACGTGCGTCCCAGGGTAACATAGAGGAGAATATGTGTGGAGGAAATAAAAATGTATGCGCAGTTGTCAAGTCAGCTACAAAAGACAAGAGAGAGAACACAGAATGAAGCAGTCAGTGTAAGACGTTCTTTGCAGCAAAATTACATATATGACGTTCACCAGCCGCAAGTTGTTCTCCACCTCTGTAAAAAAAGATAAGCTCCTCCTCCGTTTGGCCGCCTCCTTGTGCATCTATCAGTTCACCTGCTCATCTTGTGGAGAAAGGCATATTGGCCGTACATTGGCCAGAGGACGCTTTCCACACGGATACAAGAACATATTTCAGCAGTATGGTTTTACAAGGGAAAAAGGAAGTGTGCGAGAAGCTCTATTCTGGAGCACCTGATCGACTTCTGTCACTCTGTCAACCCTGATCATGATTTTAAGATCATTTACAGAATCCATGCTAACTAGCCGGCCGCGTCTTCTTCGGTACAGACTTCTGAAGACAACGGAGGCCTTGGCAATTCATGACTTTAAGCTAGACCTTTTTGTACAAAAGAAGTATGTACAATCCCTACTTCTGCCTTGGTCGTATAGGGATAGACATTTATTTATTCATTTTGTTTATTTAGTTATTCTATGTACCTTTCCCTTATTACTACGATTATTATTATTATTACTATTCTCACTCCTAATTGTTTCCACTTGTCATTCTAAACACAAAATTATTAATTTTTATTTTTTCAATTTTACAATATTTAATTCTATCATATCAAATTTCACACCATGTTATGTAATACTTTATATTCGCCCACTAATCCTATAATTATGCACCCCTTTCCAAAATCTATACACCTTATATATTATTCTATATACAACATTAATTATTTTGCTACTTGACATTTAACTATGATTATAATCACAAATATTTTAGTTTTAATTGCATTTCATACTACTATTATTATTATTTCATGTATTCACATGTATGATTGCATTCCCTCACCGGATGTAATTTCTTAAAAAGACCATATATATACGATTGTACAGCTTGGTGATAAATTCGTTGTTGGAGAGAGTCTTTTCGCTGAATATTGTGTTTTTAAGAAGAGAATGAAGCGAAGATATGCTTCTCTGAAGTTCTTCTGAAATACAGGTAACTCATTAGTGATTTAGAATGTAAATAAATAGATGAAGAATTCAGCTGGTTTGAATCGAGAGTGGGACAGGGGTACATTGCTGATGAAATAGCGCCTCAAACAAGTGAAACAGCCATCCGATGTGTTATTATATGATCACTTCTTTCCAGCTAACAAACACTACTGATTGAAATGAGGGGTAGTCAACTACTCATATCGATCAGTCAGTAGTACATACCACCAACTACAAACCATCCAGGTGAGAAAGCACCCTAGTTACAAATCTTCTCTATTTTACTCAAGGTTTTTTATACAGCCTTAAAATCTTGGAAAAAAAATAGCAAAATATTACGTAAAAAATTTGCAGTTATAAGTTATAGCACACTAAACGGTATAAATGGCTTCTACATAGCATATTAAATAAACCAAAAATTTGGAGAAAAGACAATTAAACGAAAATTAATAAAAAGGAGGCATTAAAGTTCTCATCAGGATCAGGTTGCTCTTATTTCTCTTTCCTAATATTCAGTGATCATCTCTAGACATCAGTACTGTCAAGTCACTATTTCTGTATTAAAACAATTAGTCCCTTTTATACACTTGAATAAGGCATTAAGAAGACAAATTTCGTGAGATGATGGTATCATATCGTAGTTTCTCTACAACCACTTTACAACTAACATAGTTAACGATAATAAAAAAAGTTCATGACAATTACTCAGTTATATAAAAAACAAAAGTAAATACTAATGACCATTCATATTTAAATAGGTCAAGTATACTCTCCATGGTAGGCGAAGGTTGAAGTCTACTGTTTTTTGTACACACACGGTTTAGGATGTATGTGATTAATCCAAAGTGTTTCCATCACCTTCAATAACCTTGAATTAGAGTTATGTGAAATAATTGTGAGACAGCCATTAATATTGATTTTGTGACCTGACATTAATAAGTGTTTTGCAATGGATGATGCTGGATTTCTATTCAGATTAATTACATTGGGATTTTCTATGTTTTAGTAACCATTTTGGAACACGTTCTTTTCGACGACATTGGAACATTCTATTGGTTCTACCTATATAGGTATCACAGTAACTGCCGGTGAACTTGTAGATACAGTTTGAAGTAGAGTTCAACGAAGGTGATGGAAGCACTTAGGGGACTAATCACATACATCCAAAGCCGTGTGTGTACAAAAAACATTAGACTTCAACCTTCGCCTACCATGAAATGACCACTTTACCTATTTAAATATGATTGGTCATTAGTATGTACTTTTGCTTTATTTATATAACTGAGTAATTGTCATGAACTTTATTTTATTATTGTGAACCATGTTAGTTTTAAAGCGGTTGTAAAGAAACTACGAAATGACCATATCATCTCGCGAAATTTGTCTTCTAAATGTCTTGTTCAAATTTCTATATTATTTTAAAGAATTGGCGAGTCACTAAAACCATTTGAGAAACGTTACGTCAGGAAATCATCAATAGAGGCTGTCGACAGTGAAGCTCAGAAGGCCACCTGGAAACGTTAATCAACAAGAAACTCCCATAGGAAGAGAAACCAGCCTATGATTGATCAAAAAAAATATTCATAAGGACACACGTTGAGGAGACCCCTGAGTGATATAACATTCTTTGCTGTTGAGTGGCACCTGAAAAGGAAGTGAAGAGTTGGGCATATTTCCAAGAATGGCACAAAATAGATGATGTGATGAGGAAATAAAAGATCACGGAAAATCATTGCGCCAGTTAAAAAAGTGACAGCAGAGTGGACAGTGTGCGTTGAAAAAGTGCTTCTGAAGCTCAACTTCCTACACGGAACCCAAGGAAATAATAATGTATAATAATACGTGTATAGAAAAATGTAAGAGAACATATTAAACTCCTCATTAGATCAATGTTGGTCAAACCCTAAGTTGTATACATCACGAATTGGAAGTACACTTGCTTACTGAAAGAGTGTCACAGTTAATATATATATATATATATATATATATATATATCACGGAATATAAACATTTGATCATAGGGAATAATAAGAAGACAGTTGCAGTGAAGAAAATTTTCTTTTCGATGAAATCATCGACTAGGCTGTACATTCATGTATTTATATTAAATGTGTGTGAGAAAGTTCCAGAATGATTTCCGGTCAGAGGTCAGATTACTGAAATTACTAAATGTAATAAACATTATTTGTGATGAGAATTGTAATCTAACAAAACCTACTACAAATCTTCAATAACGCCCACCCAGAAATCGACTTCACTCTGGAAGTTGAGTCTAACTCAATGTTTCATTTCCTCGACGTTCAACTACAAAGGAATGCAGACAACTCGGTAAGAAGATCCATAAATACAAAAAGCCTACATGGAACGGACAGTTTATTAAACTTCAAAGCTGTATGCCTCTAAGCAGAAAGAGAAACCTAATATACTCTCTTTCCTCGAGGATACGGATGATTTGCACCGAAGAGTCAATCGACGAAGAGTTACAAAATCTCTAAGGGAACTTGATTGAAAACGGATTCCCACCTAGATTCATAGACAAGAATCTAAAACCAAAGAAAACACCTGAGAAGGTCCAAGTTACCCCCCAGAAAGAGGCTGATATTGAACCTCGAATTTAAACGTGATACCGAAGCAGAAATTCTCCGTAGACGGCTTTCGAAGTCTCTCAGGAAAACATACTTCGCCACCAGCCTACGAATAACATTCTCTTGAAAGAAACTACTCACCCAACGCGTGAAAGACAGGCTGTCGCATTGGGCCACTTCACTTGCTCATGTGGAGCTGAGTACATTGGCCATACCATGCATCCACTTGTAAAAAGCGCGTGGGAACATTACCCGGCAGGGTTAGCAAGGGGAGAACGCAAAGGGGTATACAGTTCGACAACAGAACATCTGGTGAATTCTGGACAGTCAGCCCTATTTGAAAAGTCCTTCAAAGCCATAATATACAAAATCCGATCCAACATACCAAAGGGGGTGAAATCACGACATCTAGGAAAAACTGAAGCACTGGAGATCCAAAAACTCAAACCCACGCTATTTGTTCAAAAGAAATACGTTCAACCGTTGTCCCTACCGTGGTCATCATGAAAAGTCAGTTTCACCAATAATGATTATCCTATTAACTTTCTTGTCCAACCTTCCCATTTTGTTTCTGTCATATTTTCCTTTTTTAAATCCCTATCTACATTATTAGATTTGATTACTGTTTTTAGCTTTATATGTCCGAACCTCCTACCCATCTTGTTATTGCTATTATTAACCCGCAGTTAAACAAACTAACGAGTTTTCCAGTAATTAATAAGCCTATTTTGTCTTTTCTACCTTATATTCCTGATTATTATAGATTGGAATTTTATTAATCTGACCTCTGACCGGAAAAAATTCTGGAACTTTCATACATTTATTTCCCTAAATGAATTTGAATAAAGCAAGAACAACAGCGGTTTATGCAGAATAAAATGGTACCGCCAGCGCCTATTTCGTTGGCTTCTCATCAGCTGCTTACAGAACACAGTCACTAATCAGTATATCTACAGAAACAATTTTAACATACCTCCACAGAGTTCATTTTAAACAAAAATCAATCGATCAATATATGCATACAGTAATCATATATATATATATATATATATATATATATATATGTAATATTAAACACTATTCCGAACAATAGTGATCATACACAATGGAAACTTTCATCATTACGTATTCAGATGGAAGAGAGATGAAAATATCCAGTTACCAGGCTGGAGGGTAAAGAAAGATTGATAACTGTTTCTTTCTGAATGAACGAATCAGGTTTCAGGCGCTTGATGGAGATGGATTCAGCAAACTTGAGGAGGTGAAAACATTTCAGCGATGATCAACAGAAGACAGAGTACTTCACTAGTCGGAGCCTATCCTGCTGCTAACTAAGCTGGTTCCAGTCTATTGAACAACTTGCTCTTTGGTGCAATCAAAAATCGATAGGTATCCTTCTCATGTTAACTCCAACTGTATATAACAAATTTACATGTATCTGTGGGAGCAGTTACATTGGAAGGACAGAAAGAAAGGCACACACACACCGATTTATGTCTAAAGGGAATAAATACTTTAAACAGTGCCATCGCCAGGCATCTTTGTTCAAAACTATCAATAGGCAAAAGAGTTTAATTCTCTTCAAGCTTGCTTAAGCCATCTTCATCAAGCGTCTGAAACCTGAATTGTGCATTCAGAAAGAAGCAGTTATCAGTCTTTCTTTGCCCTGGTAACTGGATATTTTCTCCCTCTCTTTCATCTGATTGCGTAATGCCAAAAGTTTCCATTGTATATGATCAGTAATTTTTGGGATAAAGTGTTTATTATTATATATTTATACTGTATGCATATATTGATTGATTTTTGTTTAAAAATGACCTCTGTACAAGTATGTTAAAATTGTTTCTGTAGATATACTTAATAATGACCGTGGCCTGTAAGCAGCTGATGAGAAGGTGACGAAATGAGCGATGATGGTACCATTTTATTCTGCAAAAACTGTAGTTCTCGCTCTATTCAAATTCTGGAACTTTCTCACACGCACATTTAATTTAAAAACACGAGTGCACAGCCTAGTTGATGACTTCGTCGAGAGGAAAATTTTTTTCGCTGCAACCGTCTTCTCAATATATAATAATAATAATAGTAATTTACTTTATTGCGAAAACAGTACTTATAATACAGAATGGAATTCTCAGCATTTGTCACAATATTGCATCTGATTTACTCAAAATGTATATAAAATTAAAAATTAAAACAAAAATTAATCGGAGGAATTTGTCCACATTAACGACATAATTATTAGATATAATAATAATAATAAATACTAATAACAGTGAGTTTGTTTCAAACGGTATTGTCGATTCAGTTTGGAAACTTTAGCATGTTATGGATAATTGGGTCTAATGTTCTGTTGATATGGTATAGTGAGGTGAAATACAAAGTTAACAGTCATAATACAGCTTAAAATTATGTCCACACTTATGAAAAATAAAATAAACAAAACGAAAAAATTGAGAGGATTATAAATATAAGAAATACAATAACAATAAAGTATGATGCTTTAAGGGTGAAGGAAATGGTCTATTTAGTGGTGCTAAGAAGGTTAGTTAGTTCATTTCTGACACTATTTTCATCACATAGAGTACGTGCTAAATATGGTATGGTGGAATTTTTATACTTAGACGTACGTGCATAAAGTCTTCTGAAAAGACTTCTTGTTTTACCTGAGGAGACACAAGGTTGGAGCTGCTGGTAGAGTGGGTGCTCAGAGTCTGACAAAATTCCTCTAGCGAATCTGTTGCATGACATCAAATGCCTATCGGTGACAATGCCAACGATATGGCCCAATGGGATACCACTCGTCCTACTGACAGTCTTCAGAGTTCTACGAAGTATGACATAGTCCTTTTTAAGCAATCCAGGAAAGAATAATGGTGAACAGTAAAGAAGAATAGGTAAAATACACGAGTTGATAAACTGTAAGAGGAGTGGTTGGGTTATGCCTGAGTGCCTCAACTTCTTAATGTAAAAAGTCAGACGAAATATTCTTTGAGAAATCGCTAAGACATGAGAAGACCAGGATAGGTCAGAAGAGAGAACTAATCCAAGATACTTAACTTCAGACTGGGTTTCTATATCAGTATCATCGATTTTGCAAGGGTCATAGGAACCAACGGCTTCATTTATATATATATATATATTAGAATAAACAAGCACAATCGATATCAATGATGCATTAAAACGTACCGGCATTATCCCGAAGTAGCATTACAGTATTACTATTTGTTGAACTTGCCATTGTACTTGTTGAATTATTCGACAAGGAGGATGCTGACGATATCAATGGTGAAGTTGGTGATGAAATCGGTAGAGGTTTTGGTGTATCTAATTTTGAATAGGTGAACTGAAGACTTTTACTCAAACTGGCGGTATTTGTATGAGTACTGTCCTCTGTTAATTGATTTCTGAATTTGTTGTCTGTATCATTATTAGATAGTGGGATTATGTCATCATCAGGGGTAATATTATTACGATCATCATCATTATTATTATTGTTACTATTATTATTATTCAATAAATCGATTTTTGATTGATTTTCTGATATGAGTAATACTGGAGATAATTGTAAATCTAGCGAATGCTCTGCAGACAGAGAGGATAGTAAAGATTGTTCAGCGATAATCACTGAATCATGGTAACCACTGTCGCAATAGTTCCCGTCGGTATAACTAATGGGACTCTGTTGACATTGGCTAGGCATTTCGTCATCTTCATTGCCAGTATTAGTATTATTGTTATTGTTGTTCGTGGTAGGATTGTTGGCGTCATTGTTAGTAGCATTATTAGTAGTATTGGTAGTAGTGTTGTCGCTGAATAACATAAACAATCCGCTGTCATTATTCACGGCTGTATTAGTCAGAACAATCGAAGAATTATTCGATTTTACTAATAAATCTATTCAGAAAAATAGTGAAAGAGAAAACAGAAATTGGAGAATATTAGCCGTAAATTAAACCAAACAAGACACATCAAAGATACACACAAGTTCTTCATCAGTAGTAATAATAATAATAATATTAACAAAAACAACAATAACAATCAATTATGCACTATATGTAGAGACAGAAATTTGATATATTTGTGCGCTGAAGTTTTTGTAGCAATTTGGTTAGGTTTCGCGGGTGGAGTTGCTAGCACCACGCCCCAACCCTCCCTCTTTATCCGGGCTTGGGACCGGCTAGAATACTAGTGACCTAGTAATCTAGGCGAGGCGTTTGGAGTAAGCACAGGAGTCAGACAAGGGTGCTTATTATCACCAATGATATTCCTAATTGTGGTCGACTGGATTATGCATCAGACAGTAGGAAACGAGAAGACTGGGATATCCTGGATGGATGTGAACAACCTAGAAGACCTGGATTTCGCGCGTGGATGATTTATGTTTGATGTCACACAAAATCGAAGATTTACAAGCGAAAACCCACAAACTGCTCGAAGAAGCAGTCGGTGAAGACAGGACTCCAGGTGAACAAAGACAACACGGAGGTTATGAAAATAACCAACCAACAACAACAACAACAACAACAGCAGCAACATCCAGCGCCAATCACCATCAACGGGAGGGATTTGATGAAAGAGGTTACTTCATTCACTTATCTAGGGAGCATCGTCTCAACTACAGGCAGATGGCATGGACGAGGATGTCAAATCGAGAATCGGGAAGGCGAGAAACACATTCATCAACCTTAAACCAATCCGGAAATCTTCCGCTGTCACTCAGCCTGCATCAACAACAAAATTCGGATTTTCAATACAAACGTCAAATCAGTTCTTCTATACGGATGGATCAGAAACTTGGTGGGTCACAAAGAATATTTCCAACAGCCTGTTGCAGACCTTTATCAACAACAGCTGTCTTCGCTCTCTACTGAAGATCAGATGGCCGGAAACAATCATCAACAAGAAACTATGGGAACAAACGAAACAAGAACCAATCGCTCAACAAATATTCAGGAGAAAGTGGAGATGAGTTGGACACTCGCTGAGGAGGCCGCTGGGTGACATCGCGCGTCAGGCCATTGCTCGAGTGGAACTCGAAAGGGAAGCGACGAGTGGGATGTCCAAGTGTGACATGGAGGAGATCGTGTGAAGAGGAGTTAAAACAGTATGGACTAACATGGATGCAAGTGAAAAATACAGCAGAAGACAGAAGCAAGTGGAGGCGTGCAGTTGAAGCCCTATGTTACACTAAGAACCCAAAGGAACAATAATAATATTAATATAGAGAGAGTGATTCTGAGGCTAATCCACTGCCAAAGAATGTTGCTTATTGATTGTACAGCTTGTGAATAACTATTAATTTAGATTCATCAGATAGAATGGTCAACATTTTACTGATATAATATCCTCACGGTTCATGAATCTAAATTCACCAAACCGGCCAACGAGAAAAACATGACGGAGCAGATTGAACAAAAACAAAAACAGACATCCTCCGTAAATTAAAGAACGAATCATTCATTACCAACGAAATGTTTGAATCTCTGAGACCATCTGGTTCAAATATAGTAAAGGCTCTACGGACTTCCTAAAGTACACAAGATGGGCATTCCACTTCGACCGATCGTCGACATGACTAATTCACCTCTTACCATCGCACTGCCCAATGGCTAACAGACTTATTTGAACCAATCAGAAACACAAGTCTCCCGCCACTCAGTGCGAGATTCATTTGAATTCGTCAACTGCATCGAAAACGTCAATGTTTCTAATCAAACGATGATCTCACTAGATGCCATCTCATTGTTTACAAATAGTTCCACTAACTAAAATAACTATTAATTTATTACACTTACTATTAATAGCTACTATTTCTGGATCGATATTGATGATCAGATGGCCGGTCGACCAGTCAGAAAAGAAGGATAAACACTAATGAGACTCTGGTAGGAAGTAAAATGACCAACAACCTATCTTTTTTTCTTATTCCTTCACGTTCCCAGTGGTGGAACATAGGGCACCTTCAAGCTAGAGGCTTGAAGTGTCAGTAGCAGTGGTGTTTATTTTTACGGGATAGGGTGGCTAGCCAGCCTCACCTGGCCCAACCTTCCCTCTTTACCAGTCTTATTACTGACTTAGCGAGGTGGGGAAGTGCGTCGGTGGCCGGGAATCGAACCCTGGACCACATACATAGTTGGCGAGCACTCAACCACTGCGTCACCGACGCACCCAAGGACCTGTGGCTGGTTTAATAAATATGCATAAGGAGATGTTGAGAGACACCAGACGTCAGAAAGGCACTGAAGTGGGAAACGACGAGTTGGGTGTTGGTCTGAAATCGGTATAGAGGAGATCGTGTAAGGAGGAGATCAAAGCGTATGAGCAATCGTTAGGTCAACCTGTGACTGACTGGTTTTTCAACGTAGAACTGTGCACAGATGTTCAGCAGTTCGAGTTGCTACACTCCCCCTCCATGTATCAAAAAAAGCAAGCGAAAACAGTAGAGAGTGATTCCATAGGGATAGATAATAAACAGAAGTATGAGGCAAAAAGAATACTAATATGGAATAAAAATAGAATTTTATTGGATATGACAAAATCATAAAGAGTGAATGCATCTGCACTATCACTGAGAACGATTTTGAGCCATGTCACCCGTAACTGTCTCCAGCCGTCACTGGTTCTTACCATCCCGAAGACACCAACCAGCCAGCCAGCCACATAGTCTACACCTTTCTACGTGGCTGGCTGCCTTATTTATGCTAACTGTTGTGGATTTCATTGAATGGTCTGAACACCACTAGATCTTTTCCAATCTGATACGATGTCAGTCAGTTTACATTTTGTGTCGGGGAAAGCAATGGATTCGTATGCGTAACACATGCCTTACCCGTTTCAATCTCTTCACCTTCAAAACCTCATCAACTTATTTTCCCTCCTCGTTACCTAAAACGCGACATCCAACCTTAATATTGCTTACCCCATTATACCACCTGACATGGCAGTTAGAACTCGGACACCTATGATCAAAGACCACTAGCTGGCCTTTTCGTATCTTCCACTTTCAATGGCCATGTCTCAGAGATATACAGGAGGACAGAGCCAACTACTGAGCATCACACATTTCCTTTGGTCGACAGCCAGTTGGATATCATGTCCACTAAGCGAGAGGTGGCATAAGTTGTTGGCAAATGCCAACTGTATCCATGCTGAGATTTCGTTAGCAATCAACCGTCTGGGCTGACTGATGCAACCTCCAAAATAAGTGAAGTGGTCAACAAGCTTCACCAACCCCTTCAGTCCTGGCTATCTTTGAGCTAGGACTGAGTTGATGTAGTCCAGTCCTGTAGCATCATCTTACATTTGACGGGAGCGGATCGCATATCAAACATTAGCAGATTACTGCATCAGATTTTGTCAGCGTGCGCTTGCCCATATACTTTCATTTCCCCTGACACGATCTCCTCTATGTCATCCTCAGACCTGCGCGTCCAACTTTCCGCTCCTCATTCGAGTTCAATTCGAATGTCTCGCATTTGATTTCACTCAGTGGCCTTTTCAGAGCATATCGAATCTATCTACACCTCCTTCTGTATAACCTGTTAAACACTATACTGCTGTTTAGTATGCTGCATGCCAGAGGTTCTTATTGCCTATATTTTTCTGGTGGGTCATCTGATCTTTGGTATCGAGAGATGTGAAGGCTGGCTTTATCATTCTCATCCGTGCCGCTTGTAGTTGAAATACTCGACTCTTTGGATTTCCACCATCGAGGTCGTGTGTCGGCTGCCGTTTTTGCCAACTTGTTGGATTTCACCTTTAGATCTCAGAGTTTGTGTGAGACACAATTATTTTATGATGACGTCTGATGACACCTGGACCTCGACTTCACCGATGATATCCGTCTGATTTCCCAAAAACTGGAACATATGTAAGTGAAAAGCAACAAGTTGGCGATAGAAGAAGCATCAAAGATAGGATTTCAGGTGAACATAGGGAAAACAGAAGCGATGAAGATTCTTGACCAAAAGTAACAGCTACAACAACAGACAACAATCAGCATGAATGGGAGAAATTTGAAAGAAGCAACCTCCTTCACCTACCCACCTACCTGGGAAGCATCCTTTCAACTACAGGCGGACGGAACTGAAGAGGATATCAAAGTGTGAGGATAGGGAAAGCAAGGCAAGCTTTCATTTCTCTCAAGTCTGTGTGGAGATCAACAGCGCTACTCAGCATGAAAAATAAGATCCAGATTTTCAACTCCAATGTGAATTCAGTGCTACTTTATGGATCAGACACTTGGCGCGTCATGAAGAGCACCTGAAAAAAAATACAGACCTTCATCAACAGCTTTTTTGTTCGCTCAATACTACTCAAAATCAGATAGCCGGCCAGAGGAGATCAGCAACATAGATCTCTGGCAATGAACGAACTAACCCAGCAGGAGCCGAGTGTGCAACAAATAAGCAGGAAGAAATGGAAGTGAATTGGCCACACTCTGAGGAAACCATCAAGTGACATCACTAGACAAGCCATTGCTCGAGTGGAACCCGACCGAATTGGAAGCGGTGAGTTGGTCGTCAGTGCGAGGGTAATATGGAGGAGGTGATGTGAAGAGGAGATGAAAGCATGTGGGCAGACGTGGAGGCAGGTGAGAACGGTGGCGGAGAACCGAACATAATGGAGACACGCAGCTGAAGCCCTATGTTCCTCTAGGAATTAAAGGAAACAATAATAATAATAATTATTATTATTATTATAATCTGATATACTTCACAGTTAACTGCCAGGGCTGAAGTAGAGCAGGTGGGATTCGAACACCAAACACTTATTGCTTGAAAAGTTGAGTGCCCCGAAGATACTAACGTCTTCTTGGAGATCTGGACCTGTGTCCTTCAGTACAGACTAACAAATACACAAAATCAATAAAGAATGTCTCAATGGAAAGCAAATTTCACCCAATTTATTTAACTTACCTGACTTTGGTGGATTATTCACAAGTGAATTTTTCGCATTACTTATAATAGGTGATTCCTGGAAAGAATATTTCTTAGCTGCATGTCTTCTTGGTATAATACTTGAAGAAGTTAAGCCAAGTGAACGCGAAGAATGAACATACTGGAATGGAATGTGTTGTGGTGACGGTGGTACGGATGAAATACACCTGTTCCCTGGAGTTGACTTCATTGTACCAACAAGAGCAGCAGCAGCAGCAGCGGTAGAAGTCTTCATTGACAAATCAGCGATGTCAATCACTGTAACTGATGAATTATTCACTGGGCTATTGATTAACGATGAAGACGTCTTCTGTTGTTGTTGTGAATGAGACAATCGCCTTTCACTTCGTGTCGATGGAGGCGGTGGTATCGTAGTAGTCAGCATGGTATTTTCTGGTGTAGCAGCACTGTGTAAAATAAACTGATTAACCCAACCAGCAACCGGGGGACCAGGTGGTGGGAATTTAAACCGAGCATTACTCATATTACTAGCATTGCTACTAGCATTACTCAGATTCATAAAATCAGGTGATAGTGTCTTTGAATTTCTATTCGACGAGGAATATGCACTCAGCGTGGAAGAGACACGACTATTGCCAAGGCCTAAATCTTCTCCAAAGGATGGATCAAACTCTTCATGAATAATACTTGTTCTTGTATATGGGAATTGGAATTTGTCTGTATCATGGAAAGTATACTGGTTATTGTTACTATTATTATTATTATTGTTATTGTTATTTGATTGGCTGGAAGGTATAAGACCATGGAATATAGCTGCTTGTAAACTGTACAGAAAGTAATCATTATCCAATGATTCCATTGTATTGAAATCCTGAATAGAAGCGAATAGAAGCACAAACAGTAAAGAAACATTAACAAAATTGTACGTTAAAATAAAAGGAAATACCTCTGAATTACGATAAAAAAGGAAAAGAGGACCAGATTTGCAGTATAAAACGATATCATTCTGTTTCCCAGGTTCTCATCAGCTGCCATAGACTACCTGAAATTACAATGGTTATACAGACAATGATAATAACATAATTTAATGTTTACTACTGTGATGAGAGCTGGCTGCTAGCCAAAAATTATTATTATTATTATTGTTTCCTTAAAATCCTACAGGAACATAGGGCTTCAGCCGTACGTCTCCATTGCGTTCGGATCTCTGCTAAAGTCTTCACCTGCCTCCGAGTCTGTCCACACGTTTTCATCTCCTTTTCACATGACCTCCTCCAAGTCACCCTTGCACTGACGACCAACTTGCCGCTTCCCTTTCGGGTTCCACTCGAGCGATGGCTTGTCTAGTGATGTCACTTGATGGTTTGTTTTCTCAGAGTATGGCCAATCCATCTCCATTTGTTCTTTCTTATTTGTTGCACAATCGGTTCCTGCTGGATTGGTTCGCTCCCAGAGATCCAACTCTGTTGTTGATCTTTTCTGGCCGGCCATCTGATCTTGAGTAGTATTGAGCGAAGACAACTGTTAATGAAGGTCTGTAGTTTGTTTGAGATGCTCTTTATGACGCGCTGGCCAAGTCTCTGATCCGTATAGTAGCAATGACTTCACATTGGAGTTGAAAATCAGGATCTTATTTTTGATGCTGAATAGTGCTGTTGACCTCCACACAGACTTGAGAGTAGTGAAAGCTTGTCTTGCTTTTCTTATTCTTGCTTTGATATCCTCGTCAGTTCCATTGGCCTGTATTTGAAATGATGCTTCCCAGGTAGGCAGGTGAAGGAGGTTGTTTCTTTCAGGTTCCTCCCATTTGTGCTGATTGTTGCCTGTTGTTCTTGTTGCTATTGGTGGTGTTGCCCAGGAATTTTCATCACCTCTGTTTTCTCTATGTTCACCTGAAGTCTTATCTTCTGTCGATGCTTCTTCTGCCAACTTGTTGCTTTTCGCTTGCATACCTTCCAGTTTGTGGGAAATCAGATATATATCATCGGCGAAGTCCAGATCCTCCAAGTTTTTTGTGTGAATCCATTTTATGCCTGTTTCCTCATCGCCCGTTGTTTGTCGCATTATCCAATCTACTGCAATCAGGAAAAACATTGGCGATAGTAGGCAGCCAGCCTTGTCTTACCCCTGTCCTCACTTCGAAGGATTCCGTAAGTTTCCCGTTGTGGATTACTTGGCATGCAGCGTTGTCTTACAGCTGTTGGATGAGATGTATAATCGCCAAAAATTAGTAGACAGTAATTTACGTCCCAAATATTGGTAATGAGAAAAGAACAAGAACAAAGACTAACTCAACAACCAATCACAGCACACTTTGTTTGCGTAGGCGGATACAATTTGCAGATAAATAATCTGAACTTCAAGAAATGGCCACAAAGAGATGAAAGATTAACTTTCAGCGAGAAACCACCAATCGGAAGACTGTGTTTGTTTGCTAACAATAATCTATTATAATAATGTACATGAAAATCTATAAATATGTGTTGATTTCCTAAATAAAAGATCTGTTGCCTGGCCCTTGTCTTCTGTTGTTACACTATTATTTGTCACAGCCATCGCAATCAAACGATTCAAACCAACCAGACTTATGCATACAGAAAAAGAGTGTGATTAATCTCTCACTCCCTTGATAACTGAATTTCCATTTTGATTACATTAATTACATTAGTCATCTAATTCCGTGATCTCAACTCACTGAACAAATCTCATTCTGATATACTGTAACCGATTTTGTTTCTCTTTTATTTTTTTTGAGTTGCTATGTGAACCTACGAGCTAACACTGTTTGTTAATATCTTCTGTTTTCTGTCTTACCCCTCCCAGCCCTCTTTTCTACTACTTCGAAAGCGTTTAAATTGATGATGAAAGCTTAAACTAAAAATTGTGATGCTGCTTACATTTTGGATGCATCAATTTTATAGTATTTCTTCTCTACTACCACTTAAACATTAAAGTATGTTATTGCCATCTATATATGTAACCACTGTAATTTCAGGTAGTGGTGTGCAGCTGATGAGAACCTGTGAAATAGAATGATGACGATATCACTTCATACTGCAAATCTGGTCTTTTTTTCTCTATAGAAATTTATCGAGGGAACCAAATGTATGAAGTTCTTGAAAAGACATCTCTGATTTAATTGAAACAATAATTGCAAACAATCGGTTCCCTTTATTAGTTTAGCTTGCTCAAAAAAGACTACGTCATACTTCGTAGAACTCTGAAGACTGTCAATAGGGCAAGTGGTGGTATCCTATTGGGCCATATCGTCGACATCTTGATTGATAGGCACATAACTTCATGCCATAAGTCAGCTAAAGGGCGTCGTCGGATTTCCGAACATCACTCTGCAAATTGGTTAAGCAAAGGACAAACAAAATCTATTCGCAACGCTGTTCTATCTCCTTTTGTGGATACAGAACACAGGATTGATGTTAACCAGGCTTTCAGGGTCATTTACCGCACATCAATAAATCTCAATTTCGCCTTAAGAGCTCGACTACTAAATATTGCTGAAGCTGTTGGGATCCATATTAACAAGCCTAATCTATGGGTCCAAAAGAAATTAGTTCAGTCATTATCCTTAACTTGGCCATCTAGGTTCAAATGATCCTGAATTTTTTGTAGAAATTTCCTTAATTTTAGTTGATATTCTATTTGCTATTATATTATTATTATTATTATTATTATTATAATTTAGGCATCTTTAATGAACTGTAATTCCATTATGATCTTACTTAACAAATCGATATTATTTATAAAACACTAATATTGTTATTGACTACTAACCTAGAATATTCTATGTATATAAACATGCATGTATATAATTGTAAAGCGAGAGGAGGAAATTATCGAAAAGGATATTCTTTACTGGCTCAATTATTTCGTGTTTTAACAGATGTCTGAATGAATGTTTTCGCCACAGAGGGATTTGTCAGACTGTGAGCATCCATCTCAGTATTCGCAGCTTTCACTTCAAAAGACTTGACGCTGGCACATCTAAGTGCTAAACTTTCACGATACCATATTTGGCATGTATTTTATGTGATGCAAATTGTGTCAGGCACGGACTAACTAACTTATTAACTAACCTTCTTAGCACTAGTAAATAAACAATTTTCTCCACCCTTATAACATCAAGCCTTACTGTTATTCTTCTTCTTATGTTTATAATCCTCTAATTTTTCCGGATAATTTCCTCATAAGTGTAAACATAATTGAATTTTTTATTCATTTGAGTTTCTCGTGGAAAATAGGGCACCTTTGAGCTAGAGGTTTGATGTTTCCGTATCAATGGTGTTTATTTTTACGGGATGGGTTGCTAACCAGCCTCATGCCCAACCTTCTCTCTTTACCGGTCTTATTATCGGCTTAGCGAAATTAAGGAGTGCGTCGGCCGGGGATCGAACCCCAGACTACATGTGGCGTAGTTGGCGAGCATTCTACCTCCGCGCCACCGACGCACACAGACATCCTTTAAGCTCTGTAATAATTGTTTTATTTTTTGTTTTTCCCATCACCATGCTATATGTGAAGTGAACATTAGATTCAATACTACACTATAACATGCTAAAATTTCAATACTGTATCGAAGATATTGTTTGAAACAAACCCACTGTTATTATCATTGCTATAGTTATTATTCTCATTTTGTACTTTGTACATTTATGACTTTATTCCTACTGTAATTGTGGAAACGTTCCTGTGGATAATTTTATTTACACTTTGAGTAAATTATATGCAATATTGTGAGAAATACTGAGAATTCCATGCTGTAATATAAGGACTGTTTTTAGAATAAAGCAGATTATTATTATTATTATCATTGGAACGAACATATTTGCAGATAGGATAATACGAGCTCCTATTTTTTCGTCGGTTCTCTTTATCTGCTTACATCCTAAACGAAATCAGTTACAGGTTGAAAAATAGTGTCTGAACATACTTTTTACAACGACTTCGAGTTGTAGAGAGAAAGTATAGGCAAAATAATTCCAAAGATGATGTAATTAGTCGAATTATTCAGTGTTAAAAGAGTAACTATTTATATAATAACTAGACAAGGGAGAGAGGGTAAGGTCCAAATTTCTCTTGGAAACAAGGATGGACTAGAGACAAATTACAAGATAGAACAAAAGAGTGAATTTATACATATTCTGCTGGAGAGTTCAGGAGGGCATAACTCCCTAGCTCTGCTGAAGAGCGCTTTTACCAGGCTCTATTTGTACCCAATCGCGCAGAAAATGTGATAATTGAAGTATTTGGCCAGTTCAACCTTTTTCCCTGTAGACGGATTTATCAATCGTCCCATAATTTTTTTCTTTTTCTGCTGAAATCTAGGAAGTGGAACTGATCGTCACGTTCATGACTGATTGTGTGAGGGTGAATCACATCGACTTCTTCAAACATTGTGATTGCATGTTCCACGTTACTGCAAACCACAAAGGTGTCATCAACATACCTGTGGTAATAGGTGATTCTCCCTATTTCTGGCTTTATTCAAATCTGTTTAAGATGAGCAGTTTACACTGTAAGACTCAATTGGGACACTCAAATTCCAGCCAGTTACTTTGACGAACTGAAAATACACAGAACCCACTTCTTTACTTGCAGATTACACAGTACATAGTGGCAGCTCACACCGTTGTTTTCTTCCAGGAAACCTAAAGTATGTGGATCCGAATGTGTGTTCTGATCACTTCTATAGTATGTGGTATGTCTTCTTGACTTAGCAGTAGGTTTTACTGGAAAGGGATGAGAGTTAACACGTGTTTTGGTGCTAACAAGTGATTCGTTTTTTTCTCAGCTCTTATTCAAACTCTATATAAACTTTTCTAATGTGACCAGAAATCTGAATAAACCAGCTTCCTTGACCATCGATTCTAACTATCGAACACTACAGTACTTACACAAAAGCGTTCACTAATTTGGTGACATAATTTGTATATATAGGACAGAATTTAACACTGTCGGTGAACATGAAAAACATGTCATGAGATCGAAACTAATGGACGATTAATATCTGATTGTCTGGATTCTACTGTACAATTTCCGTGGCTTTTTCTAACCGATTTTGCTTTAAAATTCATCCCTCCGCTTAACAACATCAGTAAATGATTTCGATAAATTTTGGCCTTCCTGAAGTTCGTTTTATTCTCTCCTACTTACTTACTTACTTTTACTTTACTTCGGCTATCTCCTACGGGAGGATGAGCCGGCTTCATGAACATCTCGAATCATCGCTGCCCAGGCGCGGCGATCTGATGCAAGGTTTTGCGACAGGGTTATCCAATTCTTGTTCCACAGACGGAGTCCGTAGACGGTTTGTAGCCCCAGGCACTCCATATCAGCCTTGACTGTACCAAGCCACCGGGTGAGCACAGGGCGCGTCGCTTACCGGGAACGCCGTAGCATGGTGAGAGTCGTTTGCAAGAGAGTTCATGAAGTTTCATGGGAATTTGGTACGAGTGATGTACCCAGAATCGCTTGGCCTTTTGTTTGAGAGTGCAGCTCTAGCCTTTACACAACCAAGTGTGACCTACAAGGCAGTAGGAGTGGAGTAGGGAGTCCACTGTCCATTGGCAGCCGGTAACCGGAGTTCGGTTCATACGCCTTTTTAATGGGGCCAGACATCCAACAAGCCCTTTGTCCATACGTCTGCCGGTGAGCTCCAGTGAGCTTCATACGCCAGTCGTTGGAGGTTTGGAATCAGGGTTTAGCCATCTCCCCTAGACTGTCATCCAATGGACAGTCAACCCGGTGAAGAGCGCCGGGCATTCACTCCTACACGGTTATTGGTTCATCTTCTATGAAATAAGTGCACGCACGCTCACGACTCCATCACCAGGGGTCGAACCCAGTATCTCCAGGTTACGAGACTAATCTCGATGACTATTCATCCAACTGACCATCGGAGAGTATTCGTCCTCACGCTTGACCTGGTGGATCCAATTTCAGTCGTGATTTCTCACCAGACCTCCAGGCAGCGTCGTCCTACAGTCAGTCATTGGTGAGCACCAGATTAATTCTCGCTCTAAATGTCTCCAGCTGACAGACAGGTGGCTGAATGGTCGGCAAGCTCGCCCCATAACTTCAAAGTCCTGGGTTCAACGCTTAGTGAGGACATTGATGACTACTAGTATAGATTCTCAAACTAGGGCTAGGGAACTCTCCAGAACTATCAGATGGCCTTCAATGTTCCTCTAAGTGATACCAATCTGTGATCATTTGCTTCCGGTGAATGCATGCCACTTCTGTCTACTTACAACTTCCATCAGTAGTATGGTATACATCATTGAAAAAAATAGAACATAAGAATGAATAAACAAACTAATCGATTAATCAATAAGTAGTACAGTACAACAGTATTACTTACCAAATTATCTGATTGCATATTAGCATTATAATAGCCTTCATATTCATTGCCATAAATTTCCGCTACTGATAATGGATTCGATTGACCATCGCTGGAGTGTTTCCCTTTCCCATGATGACTATTTCTACTTGTTACTGTTGCTGTTGTTGTTGTTGTTTTAGAACTACTGAGAACTTTATCTTTCACTTTTATTGACTTTTGTGTTAAATGTGAAAAGCGTCGTTTATTCTTTAGACCGAAGGCGCTTATCTGTGAGATGAATGCGATTGATTTGAGTCTGGAACGGGAAGTGAACGCAGCAGCAGTGGCGGCGGCGTTAGCGGCCCCAACTGACGATGAAGAAACAGAATTACCTGTAGACGTTGTAGAAAATGATGGTGTTGCTCCTAACGGATCAATATGGAATGAATGATTGATGTGTGTTTCGTCTATGATAGGCTGTTCTTGGTGATGATGGTAATATGCAGAATAATTGAAGGTTGGTAATCCATCCGAATTGAAATGATGCGTATTGTAGTAATGATGATCTGTCCAACCTAGAAAATGAAAAGGAGGTTCATATGAGCACAGATGAAACTTATGTTATCACGAAAAATACAACAATTTAAAAGTTATTTATTTAGAAACTGTCTTGCGAAACAACCTTTCATGGATAATGTGGCTGACTGTGGGGAAGTGAGAGGTCAGGAATGCTCTGGACTGATAAAAGACTCGCGAAGATCTGGATGTCGCACACACAAACTCGAAGAATTACAGGCGAAAACCAACACATTGGCTGAAGAAGCAGCCAACGAAGACAAGACTCCAGGTGAACATAGAGGACACGGAGGAGATGAAGATGCCCACGCGTCAACAGCAACAACAACCAGCACCACTCACCATCAACGGGAGAGATTTGACATGGATTACCTCCTTCACTTACCTAAAACCAGCCAGCACAAACAACAAGATTCGGATTCTGTTCAACACAAATGTGAAGTCAGTCAGTCAGTCACTTATTCTATGCCGGTCAGAAACTCGCACTTTGCAGACGTCACGAAGAAGATTTCCATCAAGCTAATGCGGAATTTCATGAACAGCTACCAGCTTCGCTGGCTGGCTGTATACAGGAAAATCAAATGGCCAGCAAGCCGGCCAGAAAGAATTAACAACAAGAAACTCTGCAGTGGAACAAACCAACAGGCGAGAGCCGATTTTTCCATAAGTGGATATGTAGGAGAAAATGGAGATGGACTGATCGGCCATACGCTCAGTAGGCCATCGAATGACATCGCGTGCAGTGTCGGCCATCTCTCGAATATGATCAGAATGGGAAGAGACGAGTGGGTGGTTGATACGAGGGTGGCATGGAGGAGACCGCATGTCGGCGGAGGAGGAGATGACACATTATGAGCAATCATGAAGCCAGCCAGATGAAGAGAACAGTAGAGAATGTGAGAAAGTGGATATGTGTAGTGGAATCCCTACGTTTCACTTGGAACCCAAAGGAACAGTAATAATATAATATGATTGAAGGCAGCTGGCAGAACGCATCCCACGTCAACAAGGTGTATATGTAACCCTAAAAGTAACTGATGTTGCTTCTTAGATTCCAACGCTTGGCATTGACCACTGCAGTCAAAGACCTTACCACTGTCTTATTTCAGTACACTCATATTTACTGTTAGACCACTTCTGTATTTTATCTTACCGATGTACTCCTGCACACATGAAAACGATCTTTCGCTTTGTTTTCAACTTCACTGAAGATTCCCTCACAAACTAACATCACTTGGAGAAATCTCTGAAAACCACGGAATACGAGACAGACGCTTAAGACTAGCTTGGAATTCTTCAGGACAGCATATCCAAAAACTCATCAGAGATCAAATACTTTGACCATTCAGCCACTTGAGCTAGACGAAATTCAATGACCAATGAATTATTAACTTTGTCGATTCGTGATGATATAGCGGTGCATTCAACCGATCGCTTCAATGAGCATCCTCTTCACTAGTCACGACTCTTCACACACAACAACATCAGAATAACCAATCAGTAGCTATACATGAGCTGGAGATTGATATTATTTAGAATATGGCTTTTTGTAGGTGTATGGATTAATTTCAATGTTCTAGTTAACTAGACTACTGAATAGATACTACTTAATTGTAGAAAACAACACTGTATTCACTACACGGGATATATAGCGCCATATTATTATGAATTTGTCTGTCTGTCTGGTTTCAACATGCACAAATGTGCAGCAGTCCGAGTCGCCACACTTCACTCACCACACAAAGCCAGAGGAGAAGAAGACAGTAAAAAGGAATGCAAAATGGAGACAGTTAACAGAGATATGTGGTAAAAAGAATAGTAATATCGAAGAGCAATATAGTTTTATTGGGTATTATAAGTCACACAGGGAGTGAATACATCTGCGCCATCCATTGAGAACAGCCATATCATCGATCGTCTCCAGCAATTTGTTCTTGCCGTCACGAGGACCTCAACCAGCCAGCCAATCAGTCTACACCTCACTACGTGACTGGCTTAAACTAACTATTGTGGATTTCATTAACTGATGAAACCATGTTTTAGTTTGACCACGACTGGCTCTTTTCCAACCTGACCCTATATTGACTAACATTTGCCGTTGTCGAGGATGGTGATGGCTAGGCATGCGTAACACATGTCCTAACCATCTCAGTCGATGTAATTTCACAGCCTCGCCGATTGATTTCCCCTCCTTACCTAGCACTCTATGCCTAAGCTCAGTATTGCTCACCTTATTATACCACTTCACACGGGAGATAGAACGCAGGCACCTATGATCAAAGACAGCTAGCCAGGTTTTTCATGTCTTCCACTCTCAATGGCCATGTCTCACAGCTGGCTATAAAGGAGGGTGGAGCGGATTGCTGAGCAGTACACACGCCCTTTGGTCGATAACCAGCCGGTTATCACGCATTATTATGAATAGAATAGTGTTAAAGATGAGTGGTAAAAAGAAACACTACAAAACAACAGTGTATATGAATAGGGTTCAGTTGAACAATAATAATAGTAACATAGTGATAATGGAAAGTATTGAAGACCGGAACTACTACATATACAGCATGTACTATTCTAATGTCCACTCACTAATCAATTTACGTATAATATTGTTTTTCTTTATTACAATTGCAAGTGGGCGGTTTAACTGCAAATAACTCTACTACCATACAGGCGATAATTCATTAATTGCTTTCACACTTCAAAACAAAAATCGGTGGTATACTGACACACTCACTAGAAAAACACACCCAACTACTACTACTGCTATTACTATGAGTACTCTTCAGATAAGGAGATTAACATGTATGAAAAAAGGTCATAACACAAGTAAAATTGCAAATGAACTGTGGCATAGAATGTTGAGTAGCATTCATTAAAAAAGAAATGGTTAATCGATTGGAGGAAATCATGAAACAGTAGTGAAAATTTGAAAGGCAAAAACGATTTTCAGGAAACCTTCATTTGCAACTAATTTTTAGGTTTGATCACCAGCTGACATTAGTAACAGGATCATTGGGAAGTCAGGGACTACGGGACAGTCAACTGTTTCGTCCTAGTTTGGGACTCCTCATTAGTATGCACCAACCACAGGGATTCGAACCGTGGGACTTGGTGTAATATCCTGTGAATTCAAAATTCTTCCAATTCAACCAGCGAGGTCTACCAAATCTGGCGAGAGGGTAGTTGCTCGCCACCCATGACATCGGCTGGTGGCTGTGCGGAAGTTGAAATTCATGGGCCATTAGACCAGATTCTAGTGGTTTCGTACTGTTGAGGAATCACGAAATTGGGTAGAAATAGCTATTCAGTAACTCCCTCTGCTGTTGGTTCTCTAACTGATGTCCAACCTGTAACCATTGAAATCCCTATCAACCGACACTTGAAAAATAAATTTATAATCGGGAAAGTTACTCAACAAACATACAAAAAAGCATAATGGAAAGACAGTTTCAGGAAAACAATGAAGAAAGAGACAAGGAACTTCATCTGCTCAAAGAGTACTTCATCATTCACAATTAGGATGTGCGTGATAACGATAATAGAAAAGGATTAAAATCTGTAATGAAGTTTCACCCACGTTTCTTTCCAAAACCAAGTATAAATTGCATAAAACTATATATACTACTGATTGATTGAGCTGAGTAGTTGTATATACTACTTACAACAACTAGTAGTGCTAGCTAGCCAGGTACAAGTGATCCAAACAGATGAATATAGCGATGCACCCAATGTGACGCAACTCAAACACCCGAATACGTTCAAATCACTTCACCCCAAACAAGCGATCTGATGCACACTTAAAGAATACCGATGCAAGCAATGCGAACGTACAAATAACTTTGAGGTGACTAGTCAGAAAGACCAGCGCCCTTTGCATAAAAATGCCGTTTATTTACTAGAAAAATACAGATAATACTTAGGAACACCATAAGATATTTACTAGAAAAATACATGGACTGGGTTCGAACCCTTCCAGTGGGTGCGTATTGCTGATGAGTTCCAAACTAAGACGAACACAGCTGTCCAGTACTCCTTGCTAGTTTTAAACGGTTCTCTAACTGATTTCAACCCGTAGTCTAACCTCACACAAATAGAATCTCCACAAATTAATTCTTAAAAATAAAATACCTTAGTCCTAATCCAAAGTGTGACCTTGATCCTAACCGTAACCCTAACCCAAATCCCGACCTTAATCCTAAACCTAACCCTAACAGTAACCCTTACGAGCTATCAACCAACTATGCAAATACCGCCTAACAGTGACATCGAAATGAAATTTGCACCTCAGTTCGATTACAGTGTTCATTAATTATTATTTATTTTATCCGTTTATGTCCTCAATGGAACAAAGGGCACCTTCAAGCTAGAGGCTTAAAGTTTCAGTAGGAGTGGTGTTTAATTTTACAGGATCGGGTTTCTAGCCTGATGCTAAACCTTCCCTCTTTACCAGTTTTATTTCTGACTTACCAGGGTAAAGGGGTGTGTCGGCCGGGGATCGAACCCCGAATCACACGTGGCGTGGTTGGCGAGCATTCTGCCACTCTGCCACCGACGCACTCAGTGTTCATGGTGGTGCTATAATAGTGACAGACACGATTATCCAACGAACAGTATATCTTCAAGATCACTGGTGCATTCTTCCTCCTAAATAGTTATTTTCTAACTTGGTTCGATCTGACTGGCTGGTCGATTCAGTGGTATACAAATACCCATCACAATCAATCAAGTAGTATACTATAGAAAATTAATCTGATGCTCGCTAGTGACTTGCTACAGAACGGAGTTTCCTGCAGTTCTAGTGAGAAGTCGTGACCACCAGTTAGGTCCATCCAGTCAAGTGTGAGGATGGAGTTCCCACCGATGATATTGGTTGATAGAAGCTAGAAATGATGCACTGGCCATTGAGGTCGGTCGGTTGGTTTTCGACATAGAACTTTGCGCATATGTGCGTCAGTTCAAGTCGCCACACTCTCTCCTTGTAGCACACAAAGCAAGAGCAGAAAATAAAAGGAAATGCAAAATAGAGACAGTAGACAAGGAAATGAGACAAAGGAATAGTAATAACGAAAAATAATACGGTTTCATTGGAAATAATAAACCACAAGGAATGGATGCATCTGTACCAGCCATCACTGAGAACGGAGAACAAAACAGTTTCAATGGAAATCATGAGTCATGAGGAGTGGATGCATCTGCGCTATCCATTGAGAACGATTTTGAGCCATGTCACCAATTGTTTCCAACCATTGGTTTTAACCGTCCCCAGGACCCCAAACAGGAAATCTCCATCTTCCTACGTGGCTTAGACTAACTGTTGTGGATTTCATTGACTGGTGCCATGTTTTCGTTTGACCGCCGCTAGCTGTTTTCCAGCCTGACCTTATATCAGCTAACATTGCCCATTGTCGAGGAAGGCGATGACTAGGCATACGTTACACATGTCCTAACCATCTCAGTCGATGTAATTTCACAGTCTCGTCGACTGATTTCCCCACCATTGAGGAGTCAGGTCCCAGTGGCTGAATGGTATACGAGCTTGCCTTGTTAGCCGGAAGGTCCTGAGTTCGAACCCTCCTGGTGTGGGTGTCATACTGCCGATGATTCCCAAACTAGGGTGAAACAGCTGGCTGTCCAGTACTCCCTGTGGCTGGTTTTTCACTGGTTCTCTAACTGATATTAATCCGTGATCAACTCGTAAAAAACAAAACTAAATCCTTACAAACCAAACTATAGAAAAATACAACCTAGGTGAAAACCGACTTAATTCTAATAGCGCTAGTGATTAGAGAACATTTAAAACCTAAGAAAAAACATATATATGTTGACTAACACGTGAAGAAGTAGTATGACGACAATATGGTAATATAGTAGGGTGGGACGATTCCAAAAACCACAAAAAATAATTAAAAGAATTTAATGCAACCTACTATTTAGTAGTTGCACATTCTGTACCCCACTTGTCAAAATCACATGCAACTCACTTAAATGATGACAGCACGAAAATCAAGTGAATCTGTAAGATTCACTTAATCCGATAAATGTTATATTATTTAGTAGAAATGTTTTATTTTAGTAATACTTTTTTTATTTTGGAAAAAAATATTTCAATCTCTCTACTTTGAAACAAAGAACCAGCAGAAATAAATATAGCTACTACTAAAAATAATAACAGTAGTATGATTCATGTACTTATTGAAAAATCAAGTGCAATTTCAATGTAGGTTTCATCATGGATGACAGGGATTGAGAAATAAGCAGCGGTGGGAAGCCACCGCATTCTAGCTTCGAAACTCCTACAACTTCTTCAACAACAGTCAAACTTCGCATTTAAAAGTGGCTGGTTGACAGGAGTGAACGCCAATGACTATTTAGTTACTGGATCCACTAAGTCGAGTGTCAAATAAATCCCCCTTGTCATCCTGACTGTTGGTCAAGGGTATTATATCGTGAATTCCTATGTCGTGACTTGAATGTTATAGTGCAGCAACCAAGAGTGATTAATTAGGGTGAAACAGACAGTCAATGCTCTATGCCTCTCAATAATTACTTCATTAACTCCAGTTCGTTATTTAAATCTTTACTAACCCAAAAATATGTAGCTGAAGGATGGTATCAAATGATTCTATTGCAAAAATTTGATGAAAACATATCTATCAACACGTTTTTTTCTTGGATTTTTGGATGACCCAACTTAACTTGGAGTATCCCTGAAACTGAAGAGCACTAGACAACTGTTCCGTCCTACACTGATATTCTTCAGCAATTCAAACTCTTGATCTCACCAAAGAAGTGACGAAATTTTCTTTGATGTTAAACAAAGCTCCTACAAGAACTCAACATCTAAATATTCACCTCAATCTTATTGGTGCTTACTAGATTGACCATAAACACAGAAAACTATCAAGTGACATCATACGCCAGGCTGTCTTTCGAGTGGAACCCTAATAGGGGGAGGAGAGGTGGTCGTCAGTACGAGGGTGACATGGAAGAGGTCATGTGAAGAGAAGATGAAAGCATGTGGGAAGACGTGGAGCTAGGTGAAAACGTTGGCAGAGAACCGAACGCAATGGAGACGTGAGGCTGAAGCCCTATGTTCCTCTAGGAATTAAAGGAAACAATAGTAGTAAAATTAATCAAAATTCCCATGAAACCTAACATCTGAATATTAACCGCCAGCAGCTAGTAGATAGATGCCCTGAAGTTCTACCAAAACACCGTCGACTATGGAGTTAATTCTGACAGAGAGAGAGAACAGGATGTTCACCGATAGTGGCAGTTGTTGACAATGGTTGTATATCCTCAGTTGATTAGAGTTAGAATTGAATCGCTGACAGTCTAGCATTATAGTTTTAAGGTGCTGAGTTCAATATTTCGGGCAGTCAAGAAGACTTCCAAACTAAGGACCAAATGCCTTTTCAGTTATCCTTGGTTTACATTGATTCACTATAAAAAATGTCAATTCGTGAAGGAATCCGCATGGGAATTATTCTATCCATTTTGTTATTTTAGTTAAAATCTCAAATATCTGAGACATTCTACTATTAAAGTTTTCAACGTTAACTGTTTGCTATCGCCAAAAAGGTGACACACTTGCTTTATTCAAACCAAATCATGTCAATTTCGCTAAGTAATTCAGTAAAAAAAATCCTTGAGGACCAGTGGAGTACTGATAAGTGGTTTCATCCTGGTATGAGATTCTTCGACAGAACACACCGATCAATACATCAAAAGTTGGTTTTGAATCTGCTAGTTACCAGTTGGGGAAATTGAGTACCATTAAATTTTTAGTCACTAGGTCTGCTATTTCATCTGTGAGATGGATCCTCAGCGATGTTACCAGTCATCGACGTTATGTCAAGAACTGACAAAAATTAGAATTTAATAGTCACCAGATTCTAGAGTGTTGTAACCTGAGTGTTATGACTTCGACGTCTAGTAAAGCTGTGGTGAGGGCTGTCTGCTAGCTAAAATTGGTAGACAGCAATTTACGTCGATGTTTACGTCCCAAATCTTGGTCATAAGGAAAAAACAAGATCAAAGACTAACTCAACAACCAATCACAGCAGACTAAGTGTGGGCGGATACGATTAGCACATATACGGTCTGACCTTTAGGGAAAACGACCAATCAAGAGACACTGTTTCTCTGCTAATAAAAACGAATAATAATGTACATAAAAATTTATAAACATCTCTTGATTTCCTCAATAAACTATCTGTTGCCTGGCCCTTGTCTTCTGTCATTACAAGGTTATAGGCATTCAGTCCCAGTCACAAATTAGCCCAAAATAGGCGTTCATTGTCCCATGTTTTTTTGAAGATTATGTGAGAAACTTCCATCAAGATTTACGATAAATTGCAAATATATTAATATAGATTTTACGAATACCTAACATCACTTGCAGTAGAGCGCTAGAAAGCTGTTTCGTCCTATATTGTCATTCTTCAGAAATTAACACTCTCCAGTCCACCGTATTGAGGAGGATAAGATGCTCATCAATGTGATTGCTTATCAGTCGCCGTGCATCACAAATCCACAGACTCTAGAACTAACGGTCAACTGAAATTCTAACCCAGTCATTCTCTGAAGGTCCTTAGTTCGATTGTTTGTAGAGTTCTGGTTGTGCTGTGTTGAAGTGTTCCAAACTAGAGTGATACACTTGTTCACTGCTGCTTAGTTTTGAGTCATTGGTTCTGAATGATGTCGGTTTTTTACGAAATTAACATTGAAATTACCAAAGATGGCCACATCAATGTGTGTGTATTCAAGTTCAACTGTTCATGTCGGTGGAGCTAGATATATAGGTCGAACTCAGAGGGATTTATCTTTACGCGCTTGTGGACACGCTCCTGTTTGGCTTAGAAAATGTGTAACTAAATCAATAAATAGTGCCATTTTGTCTCACCGCCTCAAAAGAGATAAGTCATTTACTGTTGTATATCGATTACCAAACAATCTGCCTAAAGGGGCGGACGATTACGTCTCTTAGCTATAGCGGAAGCTATAGAGATTAATAAGAAAAAACCTGACCTGTGTGTGTGCAAAAGAAGCACATTCCTCCTTTTTGTTTGTTTACCTTGGTCTACTATAAGGTCAGCAGAGAAATATAATCATCTATATTATATTCTGTGGACGATAAGTACATTTAATATGTCACCCTTTTGTATCTATTCACACTTTAGCTTATGTTTTAAATGACTGCACATTATTTCTATATAGGTTCATTTGGCAATATTATATAACGAACGATCACTCCATATTATACATGTACCCCAACAATACAGTCTCTGATACAATTTTCACATTAACTGACTGAATGACTGTTTTCAACATAGAACTTTGCACCGATGTGCACCAGTTTGAGTCGCCACACTTTACTCACCATGTGGTGAGAGCTGTCTACTAGCCAAATTGGTAGACAGTAATTTACGTCAATATTTACGTTCCCAAGATTTGTCGTGAGAAAATGTGAACAAAGATTGACTTTGCGTAGGCGGATGCAGTTAACATATAGAGGATTTGACATTCAAGAAACAGCCACAAATAGATGAAAGATTAACTTTACGTGAGAAACAACCAATCGGAAGACTGTGTTTGTTTGTTTAAATATCCATAGTAATGTACATGAAATATATAAATATGCGTTGATTTCCTTAATAAATGATCTGTTGCCTGACTCTTGCCTTCTGTCGTTACAACCACACAAAGCCAGAGAAGAAGACAGTAAAAAGAAACGCAAAAAAGAGACAGTAAACAGAGATATGAGGCAAAAAGAATAGTAATATAAAAGAGCACTATAGTTTTATAGGATATTAGGAGTCACAAGGAGTGGATGGATCCGCACCATCCGTTGAGAACGACCACTTTGAGCCTAATTACCAAATTGTCTTCAGCCATCATCGGTTTTTACCTTCCCGATGACCCTAACCAGGAAGTCTACATCTTCCTACGTGACTGGCTGGCTGGCTTAAACTGACTGTTGCGGATTTCATTGACTGATGAAGCCATGTTTTGGTTTGACCACCACTAGTTCTTTTCCAACCTGACCCTATATCAGCTAACGTCGCCCGTCAAGGGAGGCGATGACTAGGCATGCATGCGTTACACATGTCCTAACCATCTCAGTCGATGTAACTTCACAGCCTCATCTGTTGATTTCCCCTCTTTACCTAGCTGGCACTCGACGCCTTACCTCAATAAGCACCTATGATCAAAGACCGCTAGTCTTTTCATGTCACATGCCTTTAATGGCTATTTGCATTCTTCCAATATTCATGGATTTATAACTATAGAGCCTGAAAAATGGATAATTTATCGAAATCACACAATTGTTCACTCAAAACCACCTTGTTAAAATTCTAAATACTTTAGTTTACAGCGTCAATGTGTATCTCACATGCTAAAAAGATTGACACACCATTGCTGCATTCACATCACACCATGTAAATCCTGAAAAAAAACAATTTAAGATTGTAAAATACGCCTTACTATAAATAAGAGAGATAAATTCCTCGCTTTTATTTTTTACACTGATGTAGAGGATTAAGTGGGTATTTGTTTTTTTACGAAAGAAAACGACGAACCTAGACCACGAACAGACCGATTACGTCGCAATCAGGTAATCACAGTGTGATAATGGATAACTTCTAAATTTGGTTTAATGTTGTATCAGTTTTTTTTCTTACATTTGATTGGCGTATATTAATATACTACTGCTAATACTAATAGTAGTAAACAGGCAACAGATCGTTTATTGATAAAATCAACAGATATTTATAGATTTTTATGTACATTATTATTGGCTTTATTGTTAGCAGAGAATCACCATCTTCTGATTGGTTATTTTCCCGCTGAAGGTTATTCTGTCATTTCTCTTTGTTGCCGTTTCTTAAACAGTCCAGTGATATATCTGCGAATCGTATCCAACCATGCTTAGCCTGCTGTGATTGGTTAATGTTGAGTTCCTCAAGGTTAAGAAGCTTTGTTCTTGTTTTTTTTCCTCATGACCAATATATGGGACGCAAACATTGGCGTAAATTGCTGTCTATCAAATTTTGGCTAGTAGACAGCTCTCACCACAGGAGTAGTAGTAATAATAGTATTATTGATCAAATACTTGCGTCAAATAACCCACTCCACTAAGCAGCAGGAAAGTCTTAGCATTGCAGTCAATCGATGAAAAGCTCAAAGCTAAGAGAGAGGGAGAGAGAGTGAATAGAGTGTGAAAAAAAATTGGTGCTCTAACATGATCTGTCATCACCGGTGCTATTCCTAATCGTGGTGGATTCGGTCATACTGACTGACATAAAACTTTGCACTGATGTGCAGCAGTCCGAGTCGCCACACCACTCATCAAACAAAGCCAGAAATGAAGAAGAAGAAAGTAAAAAGAAACGCAAAAAAAGAGACAGTAAAGACAGATATGAGGCAAAAGGAATAGTAAAATCGAAGAACAATATAGTTTCACTGGGTACTTTAAGTCACGAGGAGTGGTTGCTTCTGCGCCACCCATTGGGAACAATTTTGAGGCTAATTACCAAATTGTCTCCAGCCATCAACGGTTTTCACCATCTCGAGGAGATTGGGTCATGCAACGAGACATGGGGAGTAATAACCGTTTTTCTGACATTTGCGTATAGTATACTGACTTGATCCTTGTTATTTGCCTTTATTCCTGTCTAATCGGTAATTTTAATGCCTCTCTTCGTGGTTGGTTGTGTGATACATCGATAATGTTATGTGGGTTTTATGATATGATTTTGTTAGGAGGTCATTATGACATTGGTCTGTTTTTGGGAATCAGTGGTGTGTGATTCTTGTGGACAGAGTGAGTTTTCGATGCCGCTTTAGTGGAAATATTCTACTTGATTCTAAGGTGTACTTCTTATGGTTGAATTTTTGGTCAATTAATTGTCTTCAACAGCACTCGTTTTGTACTAGAAAATTATCTAGACACTGTATAGCTGCTGCCTAACGGTACCATTGACGTAATTTTGAGTATTAGATGTTGTTATTGCAAAGTAGTCGGGAAGGAGGGAAAGGTGCCTACTGAATGGAGAAAAGGTTACCTCGTGAAACTACCAAAGAAGGGCGACTTACGACTCTACAAGAACTGGCGAGGAATCATGCCCCAGTCGATGCCAAGTAAAATCCTGAGTCGCATCAACCTGGAGAGAATAAAGAACGCACTGGATACAGAATTCCGACCAGAACAAGTTGGATTCAGGAAAAGCGAATTATGTTCTGACCAAATGGCAACTCTCTACGCATCATCATCGAACAAAGCATGGAATGACAATCAAATCTCTACCTCAACTTTATAGACTTTGAGAAGGCCTTCGACAGTGTTGACCGCGAAGTAATTTGGAAACTACTCAAGTACTACGGCGTACCCAAAATATTCACCAACCTTATTCAACAGCTGTACGACAACGGCACATGTCAAGTGATCCACCACGGAAAACTCAGCGAGGCGTTTGGAGTAAATACAGGAGTCAGACAAGGGTGCTTATTATCACCAATGATATTCCTAATTGTGGTGGACTGGATTATGCATCAGACAGTGAGGAACGTGAAGACAGGGATATCCTGGACCGACGCGAACAACCTAGAAGACCTGGATTTCACGCGTGGATGATTTATGTTTGATGTCACACAAAATCGAAGACCGACAAACTGGTCGAAGAAAAAGCAAAGACAGGACTCCAGGTGAACATAGACAACACGAAGGTCATGAAAATAACCAACCAACAACAACAACAACAACAGCAACATACAGCGCCAATCACCATCAACGGGAGGGATTTGATGAAAGAGGTTACTTCATTCACTTATCTAGGGAACATTGTCTCAACTACAGGATAAACGGACGAACGAGGATGTCAAATCGAGAATCGGGAAGGCGAGAAACACATTTATCAACCTGAAACCAATCTGGAAATCTTCGTCACTCAACACAGCATCAACAACAAAATTCGGATTTTCAATACAAACGTCAAGTCAGTCACTTCTTCTATACGGATCAGAAACTTGGAGGGTCACAACGAATATTTCCAACAGCCTGTTGCAGACATTTATCAACAACTGTCTTCGCTCTATACTCAAGATCAGATGGCCGGAAAGATCAAGAACCAACAAGAAACTATGGGAAGAAATAAAACGAGAACCAATCGCTCAACAAATATTCAGGAGAAAGTGGAGATGGATTGGACAATCGCTGAGGAGGCCGCTGGGTGACATCGCGCGTCAGGCCGTTGCTCGAGTGGAACCCGAAAGGGAAGCGACGAGTGGTAGTCCAAGGGTGACATGGAGGAGATCGTGTGAAGAAGAGCTGAAACAGTATGGACTAACATGGATGCAAGTGAAAAGTACAGCAGAAGACAGAAGCAAGTGGAGGCGTGCAGTTGAAGCCCTATGTTCCACTAGGAACCCAAGGGAACAATAATAATGATGATAATTGTTGGAAAAAGCCACACAGAGATTCCAACCACGAAATAACTGTCTTTTTTGCTGTTTTCGGGGCGTTCTGTGAATGTGTCTGTCTGTAGGAAGTATTGATCAACTGCATTATAAGACACAAAGAGTGGTTTCCTGTTGCCAGGCCAAAACGATTCAGTCTTTGGCGTTACAGGCAGCCAGCAGAAGGTCGACAAAACGACTGAAGAAGATCTGAACTTTGTACATGATTTATGCCTCGTCTTGCAGAAGCTCGATAATCTACAGGAGCAAACCAGCAAGTTGGTCACAGAAGCAGTGGAGACAAGAATTCAAGTGAATATAGAGAAGACAGAGGTGATGAAGATAGCCAACTAACCAACGACAACAAGCATCAATTCTTATCAGTGGGAAATAACTAAGAGAGGTTTTCTTTTTCGCTTAACTAGATAGCATCCTTTCATTTATAGTAAGGTGGTACGGAAGAGAACATCAAAGGCAGCTAAGATAGCACGAACCAAGAAAGGCACTAGTTTTTCTAAAATCAATGTGGGTATCTGCCACAATCAGTGTAAGAAATAAGATCTGAATGTTGAGCAAGTCAGAGCTCTCTTTTTGTAGCTCGAAAACTTAGCACGTTAGACTTTCATCACCATCAGTTGCCTTCGCTGGCTCTATACTGAAGACCACATGGCCTGTTGGAAAAGGCAGACACCAAACCGACGCACAACCCATTATTATTACTATTATCATTATTATTGAAGCACGCATCCACCGACAGGGTTCGAACCGACGACCCTCTGGTTACAAAGCGAGCTCACAGAACTTTAAGCCACAGGGACCCGACCCAATCACCAACCAATGAATACCAACTTTTGCCGATTCACGGTATAGCGCGACTGGCACTAGCCAATGTCATCTCTGACGAGTATTTCTCCTCACATACGACCACCTGATGGAACTCACTGGTCACCATTTCCCACTAGAACCCAGGTTACTACTACCTACCTGAATAGGATCAGTCGCCAGTGAGCATCAAGTATTGATTTGCAGGGATTTGATCAGTGGAGTAGATCAGGTCGGATGTGAGGATTATTACTCGCCAGCGACAACACTGGTTAGTGGTCGAGGTGGAATCATGAATTGTTAGAATTTAGAATTCACGGGTTGGCCATTGAGTCAGGTCCCCCAATGGCCTAATGGTCTACGAGCTTGCTTGCGCACTGATGAAGAGTGCCAAACCAGGACGAAACAGCTGTCTAGTACTTCTCAAAGTTCTCCAACGGTTCTCTAACCAATATCATCTCATGATGAAATCCTGTAATCTTTTGGTAATCAACAATATATGAAGGAGGAAAGAGAGGTGGATTGGATACTAAGCTGAAGGGACAGCTGAATGACATCACATGCAAGACAGGCTCTTGAATACAATCTGAAGGGGGGGGGAATGGTTATGAGTTGGACATCCGCCTATAATGGAGAGGAGATTATGTGAGTTGATGGAAGACATGTGCTGCAAATGATCTACATACCTCTAGGAATGCAAGGAATAAGTAGTGCGGTGAGAGCTAGCTGCTAGCCAAAGTTGGTGGACAGCAATTGACGTCAATGTTTATGTCCCCAATGTTGGTGGTGAGAAAATGAGAACAAAAGCTTTGCATAGGTGGATACAGTTAGCATATGGATGATCTGACACAGCCACAAAGAGATGCAAGGTTAACTTTCTGTGAGAAACAACCAATCAAAAGACTGTATTTTCTACTAACAATAATCTACAATAATGTACATTAAAATCTATAAATATGTGTTGCGACAACACAATAAGAAGACGTAGTTTATCTGAAACGTGTAATGTATTGTGCGTCGGTGGCACAGTGGTTAGGACTCTTGCCAACCATGCACATGGTCTGGGGTTCGATCCCCTGCCGGCGCACACCCGATATCTATGGTATGCCTGAATTTGGGCAACCGATATCCATGCTGAAAATTCCATACTTGTACTGAAAATACGGTGTGGAATCAAAGCTGTAAATCAAAAAAAAAAAAACACATTTCGGACATTCTGATCACACACGTACTTGTCATACACAGTTTTTATATAATGCAAGAAGGCATGAATAATTACAATACAGGTCAGATTGTATACAAGTCAAGGTCACAAATAATGGGTAAGGAGACACAAAAGGTTTGGGTAAGAAAGATCAAAGGAGAAAAAACAAGGCAAACAAGGGGTTGAAAATATAAGAAAGTAAATTGGTCCTTGGTTCTAAATTGGATTACCAAGGCAGGTTTAAGTTGATAACAAATAACTTTTGGACACATAAGACAGCTTTAAGTCTTTTTATGGCTAAGGCTTCAATGAATTTAAGTATATGGCCCAAGCTTGTTTTATATATGGGCTTAAAGGCATTGTTGAAATCCACCTTATAATATGCTTGGCTATAGATGATGTTGAACATCTATTTCCGGGTTCAATTGTGTCTGGTGATTTCATTTGTTGTTGTGTTTATCAATTTACATGTATGTGTGGAGACACGTACATAGGGAGGACCCATCGGTCTCTGCAGGTTAATAAATGTCCAACATCATCTATAGCCAAGCATATTATAGAGACGGGTCATAAGGTGGATTTCAACAATGCCTTTAAGCCCATATATAAAACAAGATTGGGCCACATACTTAAATTCATTGAAACCTGCCTTGGTAATCCAATTTAGAACCAAGGACCAATTTACTTCCTTATATTTTCAACCCCTTGTTTGCCTTGTTTTTTCTCCTTTTATCTTTCTTACCCACAACTTTGCGTCATCTCCCTAACCATTATTTGTGACCTCAAACTGTATACAATCTGACCTGTATTGTAATTATTCATGCCTTCTTGCATTCTATAAAAACTGTATATGACAAGTACGTGTGTGATCAGAATGTCTGAAATGTGTTGCGCCAATACATTACACGTTTCAGATAAACTACGTCTTCTTATTGTGTTGTCGAAATTCATAAAGGGAACTAATTACTTTAAATATGTGTTGATTTTCTTCAATAAACGATCTGTTGCCTGGCCCTTGTCTTCTATTGTTACAGTAGTAGCAGTTAGCAGTAGAATTCGACGCACACTTTTCGTCCATTTTGAGTAGAGTCCATTAGATGTTAAAATAAAATAATCATAATAATAATAATAATATTAGGTGGACCAAATAAACCAGAATTGCTTGAATTCTCCCTTTAGTGGGAAAATTACAAGATGTACTTTTAAAACTGTTTTCTGAAGAAAGAAAAATGAACAAACACACTCACAAAGGAACAAACAATATACGTGTACTTTCCCAATCGTAATTTCTCTGTTCTTTTACAGATTAGATAAAAGTGACCGGTATAAAATGAGAACAGGAATAATTTCATCTCATGTGACAGAAGGAGGGAGAGAAAGAGAGAGAGAAATGGACGCAGAAAGCTAGAGAAAGAACTGATTCACCTCGCCTAACGGCAATAGATACATATGAAGATAATAAAAATCATTGGTTATGGAAATAAAACTAACCCTCTCCTAAAATAATAATAATAATATTAATGTTATTGTTTTGACTCAGGACAAGCTAAAGAAGAAGCATATATTATTTTATGACCAGTTTATTTCTGTATTACACTGATTATTCTTCCTCCTCAGTGTGTTAAAAGATGTCCTGAAATATCTAGTTTCGCATATGCCAGTTTACGTCGTCTCTGGCTTAGCAGACGTGATATCCGACTGGCTATCGACCAAAGGGCGGGTGTACTGCTCATCAGTCCGCTCCGTCCTCCTTTATAGCCAACTGTGAGACATGCTGGCCATTGAGAGTGGAAAACATTAAAAGATTAGCTGTCTTCGATCATAGGTGTCTGCGTTCTATCTCCCGCGTGAAGTTGTACAATAAGGTGAGCAATAGTGAGGTTAGGCGTTGAGTTCTAGGTAAGGAGGGGAAATCAATCGACGAGGCTGTGAAATTACATCGACTGAGATGGTTAGGACATGTGTGACGTATGCCCAGTCATCGCCTTCCTCGACGGGCAATGTAAGCCGATATGGGGTCAGGCTGGGAAACAGGCAGTAGTGGTCAAACCAAAACATGGCTTCATCAGTCAATGAAATCCATAACAGTTAGTCTATGCCACGCAGGAAGGTATAGACTTCCTGACTGACTGGGTGGGGTCCTCGGGAAGGTAAAAACCAATGGTTGGAAACAATTGGTGACAGGCGTTTAGTACTAAAAATGTAAGCTCGAACAAAACTGAATTTGAAGAATTTTAGTCCAGCATATCTAACCAATTTTATATTCATCGCAAGCACATATTGTAGCGGTAACTTTCGGCATTTACGTCGAGGGATCAATTGTAAAATAATCACCAACCACTCATGTCGTTCGGGTTGTATTCGAGGATAATGCATTCCTAAACAAACAACAAGCAGCTTTTACAGACCTTCCATCGCATCGTTCATTCTCTTCTGTGTTCAAATTAATTTTTACAATTGCTAGTAAAAAAACAGTTATTTTTGAAAGTGTACATGTATCGTGGAAGAACTACTTTCTAGATTGTATCTATAAATCGTTGTTTTCTCACTGAGACTTAAAACCAGAAGTCACTATTTTAAAATTCAAAGCTATATAAACTAAGCTGTTTGCTAAATCAAAAGAGTCATCCCTCGCATGTGTTACACATAATTATTATTACATAAGGATTAAGTAGAACATAACGCGCTTCAACAATACATCTCCATTCCATCCTGTTCTATGTAGTTGTCTCTGGCCAGCTCCATGATACCTAAGAAGCTTTCATTTCCTTCTCACATGACCTCCTCCATGTCACCCTTGGATCAACGCATAATTCAGCGTTCCCATATTCGGGTTCCGTTCGACTATTTGCCTCGAGCGCTATGTTAATCAGCGATCTCCACAGCTTATGCCCAATCCATCTTAGCATTCTTCGGCATGTTGGCTAAACAATCAGTTCTTTGGTTACAGGATTTCATCATGAGCTGACATTAGTTAGAGAACCATTGGAAAACCAGCCGCATGGAGTACTGGACAGCTGTTTCGTTTTAGTTTGGGAGCCTCCAGCAGCAGTACGCACCCACCGGGGCTCGAACCCAGTACCTTCTGATTACAAGGTGAGCTAGTAAACCACTAAGCCACTGGGACCCGATTCAATGGTTTTCCAGTGGTTCTCTAACACTGATGTCAGCTCATGATGAAATCCTGTAACCAATCAATCAAATCCCAACAAATCAATACTTGAAATTCAGTTCTTTGTTGATTCGTTCCCGGAATTATTTATTATTTATTTATTTATTTTATTTATTTATTTATTATAGCTTGATTCCACACCGTAATTTTGGTACAAGTATGGGATTTTCAGCATGTGATATCGGTAGCCCAATTTTGCAGGCCGACCATAGATATCGGGTAAGCGCCGGCAGGGGATCGAACCCCGGACCATGTGCATGGTCGGCGAGAGTCCTAACCACTGTGCCACCGACGCACACACTTGTTGCTAATCTCGTCTACCTTGGCACCTGATCAGCAGTATGCAGCAAAGTGGACAACTGTTAATGAAAGTCTACGGTAGTCTTATGAAGTGTTTGCAGTGATGCTTAAAGTGTTTGGACCAATAAACAAGAACTGAAGGCAGAAACACTATCAGTGAATGAGGCGCACGCACATAGATCCGATCCGATGGGTCCTGTATACAGTGAAACACGTGTATCCACGGCTCTACTTTTAGCTACCACTTATAAAAGCGACACCAAAGTTGAAATGAAACGCATCGTCATCCAATCACTTGTGTTAAAAGCCTAAATACCAACATAAATTAATCATTTAGATAAATATAAATAAAATACAAACAGTTATTTAAAGAAGGCAAAGTACCTGAAGATTGGAAGAAAGGATACTTATTCAAACTACCAAAGAAAGGAGACTTAAGTCAATGCAAGAACTGGCGCGGAATTATGCTCCTGTCCATCCCAAGCAGAATACTAAGCCGCATCATCTTGGAGAGAATCAAACATGCCCTCGATGAAAAACTTCGACCGGAACAGGCTGGATTCAGGAGAAACAAGTCATGCATTGATCAGATCGCCACACTACGGATCATCATTGAACAAAGCCTGGAATGACAGTCACCTCTCTATCTCAACTTCATCGACTTTGAAAAGGCCTTCGACAGGCAGCGTCGATCGAGAGGTGATTTGGAAACTACTTCGCTACTACGGGGTGCCACCAACAATTATACATCTTATCCAACAGTTGTGCGACAATGCTGCATGCCAAGTAATCCACAACGGGAAACTCACGGAACCCTTCAAAGTGAGGACAGGAGTAAGACAAGCTGGCTGCCTACTACCGCCAATGGTTTTCCTGATTGCGGTTGACTGGATAATGCAACAGACAATGGGCGGCTAGGAAACAGACACAAAGTGGACCCACACAAGAACTTGGAGGATCTGGACTTCGCCGATGATAATGTCTGATTTCCCACAAACTGGAAGACATGCAAGCGAAAAGTAACAAGTTGGCGGAAGAAGCATCAAAGATAGGAATTCAGGTGAACATAGATAAAACAGAGATGATGAAAATTCCTGGGCAACACCACCAACAGCAACAATAACTGACAACAATCAGCATAAATGGAAGGAACCTGAAAGAAACAACCCCATTCACATACCTACCTTGGAAGCATCGTTTCAACTACAGGCTGACGGAACTGATGAGGATATCAAAGCAGCGAGGATTGGGAAAACAAGACAAGCTTTTCTTACTTTCAAGTCTGTGTGAAGATCAACAGCACTCAGCATGAAAATGAAAATAAAATCCGGATTTTCAACTCCAATGCGAAGTCAGTGCTACTATACGGATCAGAGACTTGGCCAGCGCGTCATAAAGAGCATCTCAAACAAACTACAGACCTTCATTCAACAGCTCTCTTCGCTCAATACTCAAGATCAGATGGCCGGCCAGAAAAGATCAGCAACAGGGATCTCTGGCAATGAGCGAACCAACCAGGAACCGATTGTGCAACAAATAAGCAGCAAGAAATGGAGGTGGATTGACGATACTCTGAGGAAACCACCAAGTGAGTGACATCACTAGACAAGCCATCGTCCGAGTGGAACCTGGCCGAAAGGGAAGCGGTGAGTTGGTCGTCATTGCAAGGGTGACTTGGAGGAGGTCATGTGAAGAGGATATGAAAACGTGTGGGCAGACATGGAGCCAGGTGAAGACTCTAGCAGAGAACAGAACGCAATAGAGACGCACGGCTGAAGCCCTATGTTCCTGTAGGAACTAAAGGATACCATAATAATAATAATAATAATAAATACAAACAGTAAGATGCATAAAGTATAAATTCACTTACTAGGCGATTGCAGTCCTTGTGAAAATCTGGCTGAATTTCTTTTATCCACCACAGGACTTAAATTCACCGCAGCATTCACTGAACCGCCAACATCACCACCACCAATGGAGGCCGATTGTTTCAGCGGAGTCTCATTTGTAAAATTATTATTATTATTATTGAGATATCCATCTTGATTTAAATTCGGATAAAGAGGAGGACGCTTTCCAACATCTGCTGAATCATTTGACTCTCCAGGATAGCTAGGTGGTGGTGGTTTACTCTGTGATGGACTTTTATACACAAAAGATGAAGGACGTTGATAATCTGGTAGAACTGTACTCGGAAAGTGCATCGGACCACTACTACTGATAATACTTGGACGTGGTTGACCAGGTTGTATCATGACATCTGGATCATACATTTTAGTGTGTCTTTGACTCAAGTAGAAATGCCGCAGACGAATACACCAGTAGACAACGACAACTGATATATTGATTGGAAAGGAGAAAAACAGACAAAAACAAATAAAAATATGCATGAAAATGAAGTGAAATGCAATGAGGGGAAAAAATTATGCTTTAACAGGTTTGATCACGACCTGATATCAGTGTCAGAGGAGTATTGGAAAAACAGGGAATACTGGGCAGCCCCAGATGTCTCATTCTCGTTGTTTGGGACTCCTCGGCAGTGCGCATCCACCACCTGGGTTCGAACTCAGTGCCACAAAATGAGAACGTAGACAATTCAGCCACTGAAACTTGATCCAATGGGCCATGAATTCTAGTTTCTGCCAAATTGCTATATATGTAGCTGAACTTCCAACCAATGCCACTGGTAAGTAACTGTCCGCTTACCTAACTTGGATGACCCCTTTGGTCGAAACTGTAACCAATGAAAGCCGTGCAAACTAAGACTTGTAGATAACATTGTTAACAGTTAGCCAGCGGTGGTACCCAGTGTTAGAATCTTTGTCAGCCACACCACACGTGATTTCGGCTGACTCAAACCAGAACTTCGCTTAACCGGTAGTAAGCGCAATAAAGAAAGAAAGATGCTTGTAAGTCTGGCTAGCAACCCCAACATCGAAAACGAAACCAACAAGTTTGGAGCCCTGTATTACACTTGAAATGCAAAGGAATGAAAGAAAAAGACTGGATTCCATTGTGGATAAGATTTTATATTGATAAAGTCACACATACAGTGTTGTACAGTAATATTAACTGATAACCACATTTCGAGCACAAACTATTGCCACTCATAATCATATTAAGGCATCACTCACACAACTTTATTTTCCTTCATTTATATACATGTGTGGAATTGACTAGATATTTGAATAAAAATCAATATGGAATAATGTACATTCAGTTCTCGCGAGAAGTCACGACCAGTGAGGTCCATCCAGATGACAAGTGTGAGCATGGATGTCCCACCTACGACAATGGTTGGGGTCACGCTATATCACGAATTGGTAGAAGTTAGAATTCATGAGCCATTGAATCGGGTTCCAGCAGTGGCTGAATGGTATACGAGCTTGTCTTGTAACAGGAAAGTCCTGGGTTGGAACCCCAGTGGGTGCGTACTGCCGATGATTCCCAAACTAGGATGAAACAGCTGGCTGTCCAGTACTCCCTGTGGCTGGTTTTCAATGGTTCTCTACTTGATATCAATCCGTGATCAACTCGGAAAAAAAAAATAATATGAGTGTTATTGATCAATTACAATCAGATGGGAAATAAGATGAGTGTTTTTAAAGTCATAATAGGTAACTTGTTAGAATGTTGTGATGTACTTGAATTGAAATAGAATTTTGAGATTATTCATTATCCAGCGAAGAGACTCTTTTCAACGAATTTATTATCAAACTGTACAATTTTATATATATGGTTTATTTTATAAGAAATTATATCCAATGAGGGAATTAGGTCAAATGTGTGAATACATGAAATAATAATAGTAGTAGTATGAAATGCAATTGAAATATTTGTGATTATAATCATAGTTTAATGTCAAGTGGCAAAATAATTAATGTCATACATAGAATAATACATACGGTGTATTGATTTTGGAAAGGGGTATATAATTATAGGATTAGTAAAAACCATATGTATTTACGACTGTACAGCTTGATAATAAATTCGTTGAAAAGAGTCTCTTCGCTGAATATTGTATTCTTAATGCTACAATGGTAATTATTAAATTATTTATTATCCTCTTCTGATTTGACTGACTGGTGGTAATAATATCTTCCATACATATCTCTCGTATTTGCGTTGAGTCACTTCTATCTCATGGGTTGGGTGTAGACTCGATGAACAAGGATTCAGTAATCAATCTCTCTCTCCACCTACCTATGTGACTTTTTAGAATTTTAACTCTGTCCCAACCCGAACGGGGAACGATAGGTGGGGCGTGAGTCCGAGGGTTACATGGAGTGGCACAGCGGTTAGGACTGTCGCCGACCATGCAAATGGCTCAGGGTTCGATCCCCTGTTGACGCACATCTGGTATCTATGATCGGTCTGCAAAATTTGGGCTACCGATATCGCATGCTGAAAATTCGATACTTCTACCAAAAATACTGAGTGGTTACAAGCTATAATCAAAATAAATAAATACATCATGGGTGCAGCTAAATGGGACCGCGTAAAATAGGATAAAGTGAAGACGTGCAGGTCGGTGAGTACTGCCGATGATTATTCCCAAACTAGGATGAAACAGTTAGCTGTCCAGTACTCCCTGGTGATTTTCAACGGATATCAATCCGTGATCAAAACTTGAGGTTAAATCGTGAATAGTTTCACTGGATTTTAAAAAAATAAGAAAAATATAAAAAGTCGGATAAAAAGAGGTGTAAAAAAAAGAGAGAAAGAAAGCTCATATCAATTAAACTCTAGAAAGATGATAACATAAAGCGAAAAACAACTGCACCTTGGACAAACAACAGAAATTTTTATCTCACCATTTCAATAAAAAACCAAAATTTATACATTTAAGCTTAATTGGTGCCCAAATTATTTCTAATATGGTTAACTTTTTTGTTTTTAATCTAAGCCTTCATAGTCAAATATTACCTGTACGCTAATAGAGTAGTGCATATATAGAAGAAGTGATTGTTGTCAGTGCATCATGTGGCAGCACTGAATGATTACCACTCAAAATATCACTTTATTGATGACAATAATAACAAACATTTCAATGATTAGGTAAGGTAAGGCGTCAATTAGATACAATTCCTGTAATGAAAACATCAACAATTGCTGTGATCAAATCACTTGACTTTTTATAAACATTTTACAAAAAATAAACCTACTATTCCATATTAGTTTGTTTATTAGATTTATCACACACACACACACACACACACAGTGGGACAGTACTATTTAATGGATGACACAGTTTCAAATGAAACATCAATTATAATCACACGACTTCGAAACTTGAGTTTTATGGTTTTCTTTGTTCTCTCCTATTTGTTGTCGTTGGGGTAGTAGAATTTTCCAGATATCTCGCTGGACAAGTGTTGAATCATTCCTATTACACGTATTCCCTGTCAGTTGATTCGATAAACAAAGCCTCTGTTATCAATCTCTCACTCCACCCTGCTGTTACATTAGATTTCAAATCTGTCATCTCATCCCATCCTATCCTATGCTGCATGGTTGTGTGTAATTGCATGTAGTGAGTGGTATAGCTGAACTATTCTCCAGATATCTTATCTCATTCGGGTCAACTAATCTAGATTTTGCTGCCAACTTTTTATGTTCGGCTAGTTTGACTGACTGCACCTGTTCTACTACTTTGACCTTTAACTGACAAAGCTGGTTTCTAATTGAGTTTGTGGGGGGTTTGAATGTCAGCCACTTTTATTCCTTCCTTGTTAAGAATTCTGCGTAAGGTGGTTTCCGAGGTGCCTTCTTTGTATGGAATTGCTACTGATGATTTAGATTCCTTATTGTTTATGTTGTCGTGCGCATATTTGACACGTATGTCGTCATTATCATTATTATTATTGTTGTTATTATTATTATTATCACTATCACTACTATCATTATTTATTTTATTTTTACATCTCTCTACATACTTTTTGACTAATTTATCTGAATTCTTAACAAGGCAGGAATAAAATTGGCTGGCGTTCAAACCCACAAACTTAATTAGAAACCAGCTTTGTCAGTTAAAGGATCCTGCCTGTGGAGCCAATAAAACAAAACAATTTAGTTTATCTAATACCCTGCCTGCAATGATTGACAGGTTTGAAACTCAATAATTACCTTGATAAATTAATCAGAAAGTATGCGAGGAAATGTAAAAAAAAATAATGATAGTAGAGATTGTGATAATAATAGTAATAAAAATATTAATGACGACCTGCATGTCAAACATGCACAGGATAATGACAACACCAACAATAAGGAATCTAAATCATCAGAAGTACTTTCTCTCATACAACCTCGGAAACCACCTTACGCAGAATTCTTAACAAGGAAGGAATAAAAGTGGCTGACATTCAAACCCCCACAAACTCAATTAGAAACCAGCTTTGTCAGTTAAAGGATCAATCCTGCGAAGCCAATTAAACAAAACAATTTAGTTTATCTAATACGCTGTCTGCAATGATTGTCAGGTCAAATACATAGGTCAAAGTAGTAGAACAGGTACAGTCAGTCAAACTAGCCGAACATAAAAAGTTGGCAGCAAAATCTAGATTAGTTGACCCGAATGAGATAAGATATCTGGAGAATAGTTCAGCTATACCACTCACTACATGCAATTACACACAACCATACAGCATAGGATAGGATGGGATGAGATGACAGATTTGAAATCTAATGTAACAGCAGGGTGGAGTGAGAGATTGATAACAGAGGCTTTGTTTATCGAATCAACTGACAGGGAATACGTGTAATAGGAATGATTCAACACTTGTCCAGCGAGATATCTGGAAAATTCTACTACCCCAACGACGATAAATAGGAGAGATCAAAGAAAACTATCAAACTCACGTTTGGAAGTCGTGTGATTATTACTTGGTTAAAAAATTTCATCATGAGCTGACATTGGTTAGAGAAACATTGGAAAACCAGCCAGAAGTACTTGACATCAATTCGTTTCTTCCTATTCTTAGACTCATCAATAGCACGCGAACACTGTCAGGAGTCGAACGCAGAACCTTATGTGTACAAGGCGAGCTAGCTCGTAGACCATTATTTAAGCCACTGGGACCCAATCCAATCGCCAGCCTATGAATTCCAACTCTTACCAGTTTGGAGAGTATTTATCCTCATGCCAGACCTGCTGTACCATACTTTTCATGACTTCACACTAGAACCCTCCGAGGTAACTACCTACCTGAATGCAGCCAGTCGCCAGTGAGAATCTCATTGATATTGAAGTACTGCGTTTTTAGGGATTTGATTGGCTGAAGTTGTAATTCATGGGTTGGCCATTGGAAAAGGTCCCGGTGGCTTAAAGGTCAACTAGCTCGCCTTGTAACCAAAAGGTTCTGGGGTTCGAAGCCTTGTGGTGGGTGCGTACCGATAAAGAGTTCGAACCCTAGGACGAAACAGCTGACTGTCCAGTACTTTTAGGTTTTTCATGGGTTCTCTAACCGATGCCTGTTCATGATAAAATCCTGTAACCAGTCAATGAAATCCCTACAAACCAATAATTAAAGCTATTACTATTATTTAGAATGAAAATGCATAACTTTTTAGCCAGAATTTCTATTCAAAGACAGACTGTGAGAACAAATTCGAAACCCCTAAGTCAATCGCCTATCAAGAAGGTTTTAAGTGACAATCATCCTTATCCTTATCCTCATACCTAGATAGAATCATTCACAGCTCACAAAACAAGTCACTACAAATATTTAGCGATTTCAGTTGAATCACTTACAAGGAAGAGACGTGAACAGTGAATACGTCAAAATGAAAGTCAAAAGGGAGAAACAAACGGTAATGAAAAAAAATCTATAAAAATAATCTTTAAAATTTTAAAGATCATAAAGTTTAGATATACCTGTGTCATTGTTAATTATTCTAAGTAGAATATAGGTCGTCCAGCTATGAAGTAACAGTGTCAATAGAGTTGATTTTATGGCACCGGGTAGCTCACCTTATGGAGGACACTGCCTCTTCTCTGGAATTCCTACCAACGACTAGAGGAGATTTAGAAGTGAGTCGACCGCATGGTTGGCAAGCACGGTGCCATTAGACTACCGAGGCTAGGACTCTAAGCATTTTAAGTTTCAGCAGTGTTAGTGTTAATTACACAGGGAGGGGATTTCTAGCCCAACACACAACTGTCCTTCCTCTACAGGTTTACCATTGGTTACTTTCGACTGGACACTAGTTAGTAAATAGTTTAATGTGTCTAATCCTCGGCGTTGGTGCAGACTGAATTCTACAAGTCAGTCAAGTTTGCAATGTGGCCACCATGCTTGTTGATATTAGATGGTTGAAGGCAATCGGCCTCAGGAAGCCCTCTCTAGACGTATATTTCGCGCTGGTTTGCACTCATCAGCAAGGCGTGTCTGCAATTTTGAAGAAACTCATGTCCCTTCTGAGTTCCGAACCCGCGTCACCCAGTGTGAGTGTTGCAGTCAGAGGCGACGTTACCATTGAGCTATTCAGGCCAGCGATTGACCTCCTGTAGGACTGTATTGGATACTTTTGATGGAACACTAGTAGTTAGTAACTGGTGTAATGTGTCTAGTCCTCTCTATTTCATGCAGACTGGTTAGGCGAGGTTCAGGTGTGTGTATCTGTCAGGAATCGAACCCATTCCTCCCGGATGGCGTTTAAATACCGTTTTCAACCGGTCGCTATCAGAAATTAGCATCGTTGTTTCTTCCTTTATTTCTTCGTCTCGGTTAGCATAAATAATATTGTTATTCTCAAGTTATGTGTAGATGATCGTAAAGTTAGATGTTTGTTCAAAACCAAAACCAAGAAAAAAAAATCTCTTCAAAATTTGTCAATTGTAACAAATTTCTTTTTTAATAGTCATAAAATGTTTTTTCAATCGTTCGTAGTTTCTTTTTCGACTTTGTTTTCTGTATAACCGTCAAAAATCAACAAATACTCTCTATGTTTATGTCTATCTCTGCCTCACACATATACACAGAGGACTGAAATAAATTTTTTCTAAAGTTTTTCTATAATTCTCAAGAGAAATGAAGTAAGCAAAAATTCCGCCCAGCTAATCCACCACCACATGAATAATACATCAATAAAATCATACACACATAACATACGTAAACAAAGAAAAGAGAAACAGCTTCAAAGTTAAATTAGAACCCATAGTAAAAAAAATAGTAGTATTGATGTAAAATAGAAAAAGGTGAATGCACATATATATATATTCAAAGAATTTCTTCGAATTTTACATTTCACCCAAGGGATTGATATCAATTAGGGGACCGACCATTGAAAACAAGCTGGGATTACTGGACAACTGTTTTATCATGTCATCGGTGCCATTGGTCGACATTGGTTAGAATTTATGGGCTGGCCATTGAGGAGTCAGGCGCCAGTGGCTGAATGGTCAACGAGCTCACCTTGTAACCAAAAGGCCCGAGGTTTGAACTCTTGCAGCAGGGGTGCGTACTGTTGAAGAGTCCCAACCAACAAGGACGAAACATTTGGCTGAGATTGTTTAGATTTTTTAGATTATTTCAATGAAAAAACAAACCAAATCATCTGAGACTAGATAATGATACTCATTATATTGTTAGCGGTAGGACTCAGGATGGGCATTTCGTCCGAATTCGGACTCATCATCCGGTATGACTTCGCATTCGGACAAAAACCCTTTACTCATCATTTCAAATGCCAAAGAATTATCTATTAGGCTATTGTGCGTCGGTGACACAGTGGTTAGGACTCTTGCCAACCATGCACATGGTCTGGGGTTCGATCCCCTGCCATCGCACACCAGATATCTATGGTCGTTCTGCAAAATTTGGGCTACCAATATCCATGCTGAAAATTCCATACTTGTACTGAAAATACGGTGTGGCATCAAGCTGTAATAAAAAAAGAGCCACCTCTTGAGGTCTGTCTGTTTGTCTGTTTTCGACATAGAGCTTTTCACCAATGTGCGGCAGTTCAAGTCGCCACACTCCATGTACCACACAAACCAGGAGGAGAAATGCACAGCAAAGACAGTAAACAGAGGTGTGAGACAAAGGAATAGTAATAACGAAGAACAAAACAATTTCATTGAAAATCATAAGTCACAAGGGGTGGATGCATGTGCGCTAGCCATTGAGAACAACCACTTTGAGCCATGTCACCAAATGTTTCCAACCATTGGTTTTTACCATCCCGAGGATCCTCTTGTGGAAAAGACATCAGTTACTTATCTTCATACCTCTACACCCCCTTGAAAGACTTATGCATCCCATGAACCATTTTATAAAGTACATAATCCAATTCTGTCTCTTGATATTTGACTACGAATATAATCACAACTATTGTGTCATGGAATTTCTAAGTTAGATATTTCTTTAAAGCCGAGAAAAATCCCTTCACAATGTGTGAATTGTAACAATTTCTTTTCTAATGGTCATACAAAGTTTAGTCGTCCGTGTGTTTTTTTCTCTGCGTAAACGTCGAAAATCAATAAATACTCTCTTTGTCTCTCCCTCTCGCTGACACACAGACCACTGAAACATCCCATATTACTAAAATGAAGTAGAACCCATTCAGCTAATCTACCATTGTATACGTAGACAGAGAAAGATGAAATATTCAATTGTTGGTTTGTAAAGACTAAATTTGTTTTTACGATATGATCACGGATTGATATCAGTTAGAGAACCATTGAAAACCAGCCATCAATATCATCCTAGTTCGGGAATCATCGGCAGTACGCACCCACTGCCAGGGTTGAAACGCAGGACCTTTCGGCTACAAGGCATGCTCAAATACCATTCAGCCAATGCTCGGACCCCATTCAATGGCTAGTCCATGAATTCGAACTACCACTAATTCGTGATTTAGCGCGACTGGCACCAACCAATGTCATCGGCGGGACATCCACCCTCACAGTGGCCTCACTGGTCACGACTAGAACTCCAGGAAACTCCGTCCTGTAGCAAGTCACTAACGATCATCAGATTAATTTTCAAGAGTTGGTTTGTGAGGATTCGATTTGTTTTTAAGAGAATCATTGGAAATCAGCACTGGAGTAATGGAGAGCTGTTTTATCCTAGTTTGAGAATCATTGGCAGTATGCATTCACTGCCAGGGTTCGAACTCAGGGCCTTCCGGTTACAAGGCACGCTCGTTTAAACCTGAAGGTCCTGGGTTCGAACCCTGGCAGTGAATACGTAGTGCCGATTATTCCCAGACTAAGATGAAACAGCTCTCCAGTACTCCAGTGCTGGTTTCCAATGGTTCTCTTACTCATATCAATCTGTGGTCAAACTCGTAAAATATCAAATATGACAAATGATAACTTTTGTCGCTGTCCTCTTTTGTGGAAAAAGAAAAACCAGATAGACTTCATTTCAATCTCAAGGAAGTGGAGACGGAGCCTACTGGACACAAGGTTGAGCAGGGGAGCAGATGTGGGATCAGACCACTATCTAGTACAAGGGACTTTCAAGCTGAAGCTAAAAGCCTCGAGGACAGCTGGGGATAGGCCACAATGCAAGTTCAACACTTAAAAAATGAAGGAAACAACCACAAAAGACATTTTCACTGCAACTGTCAGAGCAAAGCAGGAAACACTACGTGACATCACGGAAGAATCATGCGTGGAAGACCATTGGAACTCTCCGGAAGTAATTTTTAACGAAACGTGTTCAACGGTTTTAGGAAGAAAGAAGAGACAAGACAAGGAATGGCTCTCAACGGACACTTGGAAGCAAATGGAGAAAGGAGATGAATTGGACACTCGCTGAAGAGGCCACTGAGTGACATAGCGCGTCAGGCCAGTGCTCGAGTGGAACTCGAAAGGGAAGCGGCGAGTGGGACGTCCAAGGGTGACATGGAGGAGACCGTGTGAAGAGGAGCTGAAACAGTATGGACTAACATGGATGCAGGTGAAAAGTACAGCAGAAGACAGAATCAAGTGGAGATGTGTAGTTGAAGCCCTATGTTCCACTAGGAACCCAAGGGAACAATAATGATAATAATAATATTCAGATCTTCTACACATTTGTTGAAAGATAGGTTCCTCGTTGATCCACTGACCATCGCGCTTTACTCTAATTTATTCTACTAATCAGATGATGGAGATGTGCCTCACTCACTGGCTGATAAATTCAACTTTCAACCAATGAGTCCAGGGTTCGACTCCGCCTTCGTCTATCTCAGCCTGAGCAAAAATCAGTGATACCATCAGCTCGAATTACACAATAAGCATGGCTCACAACCTAATACATAAAAATAAACTGCTTCAGGTAACTGGATCATAAGTCAATAAATAATTAACACATAATAAACGTGTTATGCCTATTTCTACACTTTGCGCACACAGAACAATTACTTGGCACAAGAAAGTAAAATCATTTTTATACCACTTGTTAAACAGCGTGATATACGATATAAATAAAAATATTTCTAAGTAGAATAAATGATTTGATGATGCACAGCTTGATTACACTAATTCAATGTTCATTTTGCCTTACATTCACTATTAATGACAGCTTTAATATGACTTTTACTGGAAATAAGGATATACTAAAGCAATCTAGACAAGTTAAATTGGTTACAGGTTGTATCATCAGTTGTCATCAGTGAGAGAACCGTTAGAAAACCACGACAGGTTGCTGGAGATCTGTTTCGTCCTGGTTTAGGACTCTTCAGGAGAATGTAAACACCGCCAGAGTTCGATCCTGGGACTTTCTCTTGACAAGGCGAGATCATTGACCATTCAGCCAATGGGATCAGATCGAATGTTCCACTAATTCCACGTTTTGTTAATTCGTTGCACATGCCTTGTAATCTTGTTTTAGTTGCGTTATTACCGTTATTATTACTGTTACTGCCATAAACATTAGCCACCAGAGGAACAACAGACGCAGGAATATCACTAGCGTATAGATTTGTGCAGATGATTTTTGATATTATAATGTTTTCTGAACACCATAGTTTATTATACCAAGCTGCTATTGTTTCTCTGCGAGACAACGTTAATTCAGCGCTGACATTAATATGCATAGTGAGCTTTGAAAATTCTTCATGTGTTCATTCACCCTCTCAACTGGTGACTTTCAAAGTGACTGTGTTTTCCATAGATCATCACTACTCCGATTATTGTGTTGATCAGTTTTAGATGAGCTTTCGTCCACATTAGATTTATCAAACAGTAAAAAGGAAGTTAAATGGAGTGTAACCGAATAACAGCCTGGAAAATCTATCCTGAAGGATCAACTAACTTTTTAATTTTCAAGTGTTGGTTTGTAGGGATTTGACTGATTGGTCACAGGATTTCGTCATGAGCTGACATCGGTTAGAGAGCCATTGGAAAGTCTGGAAGTACTGGACGGCCAGCTTTTTCGTCCTGGTTTGAGACTCTTCATCAGTGCGCACCCATTGCCTTGTAACTAGAAGGTCCTGGGTTCGAACCGTGGCAGGCGCGTACTGATGAAGAGTCCCAATCTACTAGGACGAAACAGCACTGCTTGTCCAGTACTCCCTGTGGCTGGTTTTTCCAATGGGGTTCCCTAACCGATGTCAGTTCATGATGAAATTCCTGCAAACCAACTTTCTAGTTCTTATCCGTTATTCTCCTACACTTTATATCATTATTCTGACATTTGAATATCATATTTTCACTTAATCCTTATTACTTATCTTCCTTCCCGAATATTCTGTAATTTTAATACTTCTATGTGTAGTTAGTTGTGCGATACATTGATAATCTTGTTTGGGTTTTTTTGTGTGAGTTGAGGTCATTGTGACATTGGAGTGTCTTCAGGAATGGTTGATGTGTGACTCTTCTTGGCAAAGTTTTGACTCCACTCTGTTGGATTTAGGTTGAGTAATTTTCTTCTGCAGTACTCACTTTGTACTAGAAAATTTTACTAGACTGCATAGTGTTGCCTAACGGCACTGTTGAGGTAATTTTGAGTTTTTTTAATGTTAATATTGTTGCTGAACAGAACCAGACATAGATCAGATCTATCAACAAATAACCAATTTTTCTCTGCCTATAGGGCGTTTTGTGACACTATGCGTGTCTCAATGACATAAGACGCTAAGATAGGTTTCTTATGTTCAGAACACCATGAGAAGGTTTCGATAGTTACATGGAAAACAGGTTACTGACTGACTATAAGGTCAACAAAATAATCAACACCAGTACATGTAGACAACCAAATAAGGGACACCAGACGAGGTAGTCGATAAACTAATAGAGACTTCTATAAAAGCTTACTTCATACAGAAGCCTACAATGAAAATGTGATGTCTGCAAGGAGGATACTGAAACCATTCTCAATTAACCCATTCAACTGAGGAAGTACAATACACCAATATCAAAAATAATTCAATTGACCTACAAATCTGCTTCACTATTTGAAAAGTGTATTCATTGGTGGCAAAATATGAAAGAATTTCATCGTGAGCCGAA
>OX235277.1:59405725-59424847 GCA_944472155.2 Trichobilharzia szidati | reverse complement strand
AGATAGATTTCTTCATCTCATTTTCATTTCATTCCATCGGATAAATGAACAGTATTCAGATACTACACTGAATATCAGGTAGAAAATTGGGTCTTCTAGAATCAGATACAACGCTATCACAAAGATGTCTACTGGACACCAGTGAAATAGTAATTAAGAGCTTGAAATTCTGTCTAGAAAATAACTATTTTACATTTAAAGGGAGTTTATGGGTTCACCAGTCTCCCCAATAGTCGCCGACCTTTTCATGAATAAATTCGAAAATAACATCTTTTCAAGCATACTCACTCCTATAGTATGGTTAAGATATGTAGATGATACTTTTGTAGAAATAAAACGAGATCTACACAATTCATTCCTGGAGAAAATAAACTGTGTATCTCCCAGAATCCAGTTCACTTCGGGAGCAGAATCAGACATCGGTGAACTACCATTTCTAGACTGCCTAGTTAAGAGAAGGGAAAGCGGACATTTTAGTATATCCATATTCAGGAAGAAAACCCACTCCAACAAATTATTAGACTTCGGATCATCACACCCCATCAGCGCAAAGATTTCAGTTGTTTCAAGTTTTCTTAGACGAGCACACTCTCTGATAACCAACGAGAAAGAAAAAGAAGAAGAAATATCAAACATTACTGAGATTCTCAAACAAAACAACTACCCAGAGAACTTCATCAACAAAATCAACACTGACATTAAGTATGACCGAAAACGCATTCCGAAAACATGGACATGAACATTCGTCATTCCATATAGAGCGGAGACGTCAGACGATATCAGAAGAGTACTCAATCAGCTCGACATTAGAGTTTTCTTCAAAACATCAGACACACTTCAAAGCAACCTTGTCCACTTAAAAGACCAAGTCCTTAAAGATTCTCTATCTAATTGTGTCTATAAGATAATAACATGCTTGGAATGTGATGCGATATACATCGGACAAACATCTCGAGAAATCAAAATCAGAAGAAATGAACACCGTAGAGCATCTGTTCGACCACCGAGAAATCCCATTTGAACTAGAAAAACTTGAAAAATCATCAGCCATAGGTCTACATGCTATAGAATCAGGCCACAAAATTGATTTTGACAATGTTGAAATAATCCAGAAAAACTTCAGAAATCACAAAGAACGTCTAATATCATCAGAAGCACTTCATATCAAGTGGAATCCAAATTGCCTGAATAGGAATGATGGACTAAAACAGAATCTGACCTAGTTACAACGCCCGCTTCCCTCCCCCATGAAGTGACAAAATCAACACGAATGTGATAAGCAAGTTCACTATGTAAACAAACACACACTACTTTTATAATTTTACACACTGATCAAATCCAACAATCCACACTTGATTTTGTTATCTTTACCAATTGACCAACTCAGCAACTAAAAATGCACCCAGACAGACGAATGATGATCAAGTTAGTAAACTTCTTTGTTTTGATATCATAACAGACGCAATATTACCTTTGTTATTTGGTTTAGTGATCTTCATTGTTATTTTGACTTTCAATAAGTCCTTTTAACTTGACCTATGTCTATTTCCTCACCCCCTAACTGTTTGTTATATATGTGATGAGATTTTGTAAATTCCGGTTTAATAATACTTTGATAAAGCTATTAACAGCAGCATTAAATAGCGAAACGTCAGTAAAAACAATATCGTTTTGTTTTTCATTCATTGGGAAATACAAAAACCTTTATTATGATGAGTATTTTCATCGCAGTTAAATTTAGTTGATTGATACTAAAGTAAGTGTGTTACCACCCCATAAAAAATATGAAAAGGTGAGCATTTATCAACGAAACCTGAGCATGGTCGTTTACTCCTTAACTAGATAGAAAAGTGAAACAGTTTCGATCACCAGTTCAGTCCAGAACTTGGGAATATTGGACAACTGATTCGTCCTATTTTGGGACTCTTCGTCAGAATGCACTCAGTGGGTTTCGAAGTCGCGACCAGCGGGATCCACTATCCTAGGTAGAACAGTCGCTCACCTACAACACTGGCTAGAGGTTGCGTTATATATATTCGTGGAAAAATGGATTTCCGCCACGTATTTTACACAAGCATATACAGTCAAAACCCATGAAATGTGACTTATCATCCATAAGCAAAAAAATACTGTACATAAGATTGAAATTCAAAGGAATCTGAGCTTCCAATATCATTAAAAGAAGGATCTCACAGTCCCTGAAAAGGACATTCCCTGCTGCATCGCTGAGAAAAAAGTGTTTTCCAGGCGACCATTACTGTTCAATAACCTGCAGGACAAGATCCCACAGTTGACTAACTCTATGCGAGTTTATCAATTCACCTGTTCGTGTGGGGTTGCTAGGCATATCGATCTTTTAACTAGGGTTTTGTCCAAGAAGGTGGAAGAACACTATGCAGTATGGTTATGAAGAGATGGAAGTAGGGCTATAAGAAGTACAATCACTGAACATCTGGTTGATATTGGTCACCCACTCTCTATAGTCTCAACTTTTAAAGTCATCTACAAGGCGAGAAGAAATTTGCACAAATCATTACGTATCCGACTCATCTGTATTGGTGAAGCTTTGGTCATAAAAATATAGAAAAGTCAGATCTCTGTATACAGAAAAAGTTTGACCAACCCCCCCCCCCAACTCTCATGGTCTTAATCCGTTTATGCCAAAGTATGATATTCCCCCTTCATATTTTGGTTCTACTTATTTTTCGTTTTGTTTATTCATTGTGTATACTCTTTCCTTATTACGTCAATTGTTACTGCTATTGTATTCTCACTTTGGATTGTCCCCAGTATTATTTCACTTGTCCTCCTTGTCATTCTATATCAAAAATATTTCACAATGGTGAATTCTATGTCATCGAATTTCCCTCCTTGTTATGTAACAATTACGGAATATACACATTGGATCATAGGAGTTATTAAAAAGACAATTGCAGCGAAGAAAATTTTCTTTCCGACGAAGTCATCATCTAGACAGCTGTACATTCATGTATTTATATCAAATGAATGGGAAAGTTCCAGAATAATTTCCGGTTAAGGGTCAAATGAATAAAAATTACAATTAGGAATTAGAATGCCATAATAAAAAGGGGATGGTGGATAAAACTCAAACAGAGTAGCATTATAATAACTAAGAAGATTGACATTGTGCAATTGGGGGTCAGAAATGTAGAAATAACAAAATAGACAGGATGTTTGGATAAAAAACTGATGTGATGAATAATTGTTTATGCAATCAGGGATTAAATATGTTGAAATAGTAAAATAACATGAATAAACAGGAAGTCTAGATAAGAAAGACGATGAGATCGTCATTAATAAAAAATCCACCTGTTTATGATGGCCATGTCAGGGACAGGGGTTGGATGTGTTTCTTTTGGATACAAAGCATGGATTTGAGCTTTTGGATAGCTAGCGCCTCAGCTATGCCCAGATGTCTTGATTTGACTCTCTTTGATAGGTTTGATTGAGTCTTGTATATTACTTTGAACGATTTTTCGAAAGGCGCTGAATGTCCTGAGTTGACCAGATGTTCTGTCACTGAACTGTATACACGTTTTTGGTCTCCTTTTACTAGCCAGGCTGGGGAGTGTTCGCGAGCGCGTTTTTCAAGTCGGCACATGGTACGGCCGATGTACTCAGCTCCACAAGAGCAAGTATTATTATTTTATTATTTTATTTTGATTACAGCTTGATTCCACACCGTATTTTCAGTACAAGTATGGAATTTTCAGCATGGATATCGGTGGCCCAAATTTACAGGCCGACCATAGATATCGGGTGTGCGCCGGCAGGGGATCGAAACCCGGACCATGTGCTGCATGGTCGGCGAGCGTCCTAACCGCTATGCCACCGATGCACAGTAAACGTAAACTGGTATATGCACAATTTATATTCTAAATATGACATTATTTGTTTTACCAACTGACGCTTGGTATTTATCTATGATTAGAAACACAAATATTTTAATTGTTGTACAGCTTGAATATAAATTCGTTGGGAAGAACCCCTTCGCTGAATAACTAGTTTTGATTATATATATATATATATTATTCCTTCACGTTCCCCAGTGGAACATAGGGCTTCAAGCTAGAGGCTTGAAGTTTCTGTAGCAGTGGTGGTTATTTTTACAGAATGCGGTTGCTAGCCTCATGCCCCCAACCTTCCCTCTTTGCCAGTTCTCTTACTGGCTTAGCCAGGTAAAGGAGTGCGTCGGCTGGGGATAGAACTCCGAACCATGTGGATGGTCGGCGAGAGTACTAACCGGTGTGCCACCGACAAAGCAATCTGTATATGCATAAATGATAAAACTATCTGAGATAGTCACACATTAGCAGACTGCTATTGGTTAAATGTGCATCAATGGTGCAGAGATAGAATGCTCGCCGGTCACACCTCGCGTGGTTCGGGATTCAACCTCCGGCCGACACACTCCCAAACCTCGCTTACCTGGTAATAAGCCTGGCAAGGAAGGAAGGTTGGGCGTAAGACTAGCAATCCCAATCTGGAAAAATAAACACCACTGCTACCGTAACTCCAGAGCTCTAGCTTGAAAATGCCTTATGTTACACTGGGAACACATATGAATAAAATAACAAATTTTCAAGTATTGATTTTTGTAGGGATTTATTTGGATTAGTTGGAGGGTTTCATCATGAGCTGACATCAGTTAGAGAATCATTGGGAAATCACCTGAGAGTACTGGACAGTTGTTTCGTCCTTGTAACCAGAAGGTCCTGGGTTCCAACCTCGGTCAGGGGGTGCGTACTGCTGAAGAGTCCCAAACTAGGCCGATGAAACATCTGTCTTTCCGCTACTCCCTGTGGCTGGTTTTCCGATGCTTCTCTAACTGATGTCAGCTCATGATGAAATCCTCCAACCAATAAAAATAATAAATATTAGTTCAATGTGTGACGATTGGTAATGATATGAAAACGCGACTAGCTGCAGGATTCTAACTAGTAGTCTCAGAATTAGACATATAAAAAGAGAAAGAGAGACAGATATATACATATGGATGGTACCATATACCTTATACTATGCGGTACATATATTGAAAAACTCAAGCATTTTCTTTTGTTCTAAGAAAGAACAACAACGCGTAAATATTGTTTAAATTTATCGGAAGATACTTGACCTTGACCATGAATATATATAACAAAAACGGACAATGGTCATGTGAATTCAACAACAGATTTTGTTGTCTTAAGAAATACAAAATACAAAACACATTCTTTTTTCTTATAAATGAAGCTCCGCTGCTGAAAACTGATTTCATCATTCATTATTGTTAATGCTGAGAGATTTGGCTGCTTGTCCTAAGTGTCAGTGGGACAGGATCATCTCAGTCTGCCGACTTCGTAGCCATGAGCTAGTATCACCACCAGCCTTGACAGTACATAAATACTAAGCATGTGTGATTGGCAACCTGCTAACGGATAAATGAGGTTTAATTAGTTTTTAAACAACAGCAAAAGTATTCAAGTATTGCTCCATTATGGATGAGATTTTATTTTGATAAAGTCTCACACAGTGTTGTACAGTAATATCATCGTTTCAACTACAGGCGGATGGAACTGACGAGGATATCAAAGCAAGAATCGGAAAAGCAAGACAAGCTTTCACTACACTCAAGTCTGTGTGGAGGTCAACAGCACTATTCAGCTTCAAAAATAAGATCCGGATTTTCAACTCCAATGTCAAGTCAGTGCTGCTATACGGATCAGAGACTTGCACTGCGCGTCATAAAGAGCACCTCAAACAAACTACAGACCTTCATTAACATCTGTCTTCGCTCAATACTCAAGATCAGATGGCCGGCTAGAAAAGATCAGCAACAGAGATCTCTGGGGGCGAACCAATCCAGCAGGAACCGATTGTGAAACAAATAGGTAGGAAGAAATGGAAATGAATTGACCATACTCTGAGGAAACCATCAAGTGACATCACTAGACAAGGCATTGCTCGAGTGGAACCCGACCGAATGGGAAGCGGCGAGTTGGTGGTCAGTGCAAGGGTGAGGTGACTTGGAGGAGGTCATGTGAAGATGAGATGAAAACGTATGGGCAGACATGGAGCCAGGTGAAGACTCTATCAGAGAACCGAAGACAATGCAGAGGCACGGCTGAAGCCCTATATTCCTGTAGGAATTAAAGGATACAATAATAATAATAATTAACTGATGACGTTTCGAGCACAAACTATTGCTCATAATCATATGAAGACACTGCTTACACAACTTTTTTCCTTCATTTATATACATGTGTGGAATTGATTAGACTAGACTAGACTAACTAATTCATATGAGATGAAAAATAAACTAAGTAACATTCAACTAGAGAATGATGAAATAATGGTTAGTTTTGATATAACCAGTCTTTATACTAATATACCAGTCAATATGGCCTTAGAAGCAGTTAAAAAAGAACTAACTGCGGATCCTGAAATCACTTATAGGACGAAGCTATCCACTGAAGGAATTATTTTAGGGATTCAGTTATGCCTCACATCTACTATATTTAAATTCCAAGGCAAAATATATAGACAAACAGAAGGTGTAGTAATGCGATCACAGATAGCCCTATCGTAGCAGATATATTTATGGACAGTTGGAAAAATATTGCTCTAAATACACTTAATCCTACTCCAAAAATATGGTATACACATATGTGGATGACATTTTCACTCACAGTGTTAAAAACAGAACATATCTCTCTCTAGCTTCTTAACACATATAAACTCACAAGTAGAAGGAATAAAATTCACATTTGAATCGGAAAATGAACAAGGAAAATTAGCCATGGTGTTAGATTGCAAAATAAAACTAGCAGACGAAGGTAAACTACACACTAGTGTTTATAGAAAACCAACGCATTCTAATACATATTTAGACTTTAATTCGTCTCATCCGTTAACTGTTAAGGCAGGCCTAGTTAAGTGTCTAACAAACCGAGCAATAGCACTAAGTAGCACAAGAAAAGACCTAAGTGATGAAATGAAACAAATAGAAGAATAGCCGGTTGGTGTTAAATAACTAACTATCCTATAAAATTCATAAGGAAGATCAGTAAAGGCCAAAAGCAAAATAAAAATTATTGTGGAACTAGTAATGATAACATATATAAGAGAGAATATGTCATCTGCTGTATAAGGAGAGGACATCTGAGACTCTACCTACTTAGGATTCTCACTAAAGCAGGAATTAGGGTGGCATTCAAACTTAAAAACTCACTGAGAGACAAGATGCGTAGGTTAAAAGACCCGGTGGACCCAATTAAACAAAATAATATAATTTACAAAATACTTTGCAATGACTGTGAGTGAGGTCACCTGCATATGTCAAACTAGTAGATCGGGCACGGGTAGTCAGATTGTCGGAACATAAAAATTTAGCTAAGGTAAGAATGGTTGACCCCGAGAAGATAAGTAATTAAGAAAATAAACTCAGTGATTCCACTGCATGCATTAATGCACAACCATACACTAAGGTTGGAGAGGGTTAAGATTCTAAAAAGTAATCTATGTAGGTGGAGAAAGAGAGATTGATTACTGAATCCTGGTTTATCGAGTCTGCACCCAACACATGCAACAGAAATAACTCAATGCAAATACCAGAAATATGGAAGATATTATTACCACCAGTCAGTCAAATCAGAGGAGGATAATAAATAATCTTAAAATTCTATTTCAATTCAAGCATATCACAACATTCTAACAAGTTACTTATTATGGTTAAAAAAACACTCGTCTTATTTCCCATCAGAGTGTAATTGATCATTAACACTCATATAATTATTTTTAAATGTACATTATCCCATATTGTTTTCATTCCAATATGTAATCAATTCCACACATGCATATAAATGAAGGAAAGAGGTTGTGTGAGTGAGTGACTTGATATGGTTATGAGTGGCAATAGTTTGTGGTCAAAGCGTGGTCATCAGTAAATATTACTGTACAACACTGTGTGATGTATCAAAATAAAATCGTATGCATAATGGAGTTATGCTCTACCACCACAGTGCCCAAGTTTCATACCTGTATTCAAGTATTGGTTTTGTAGGGATTTTTTGAATTGGTTGGAAAATTTCATTATGAGCTGACACTGGTTAGAGAACCACTAGAAAACCAGCCGCAGGGAGTACTGGACAGACAACTTTTTTCTCGGTATAGCTTTGAACTCTAAAACAGTACGCATCCACCATCAGGTTTCGAACCTAGGGCCTTCTGGTTACAAAGCTAGCAAGGTCGTAGACCATTAATCCACTGGGACTCGATCCAATGACCAGCCCATGAATTCTAACTTCTGCCATTTCACCACATAACGCTGCCACTTTTCAATGCTGAGGAGTCCCAAACTGGGTCGACGAAACAGCCGTCTGTCCAGTTCTCGCAAGTGATTTTTCAATGCTTCTCTAACCGATGTCAGCTCATGATGAAATCCTTCAACCAATCAAATATGGAATTATGTGAGAGTTCTAAAAATTACAAATGTTATTAGGAGTTAGGAAAAAACAACAAGCACGTAAACATCAAGTCAGTAGAAGTCAGCAGGGTTGTTACCGTGATAGTAGAAATGGTTGGATGATTTTCTTTTGTATGCATAACTCTGCTTTCTCCAACTGACTGGCTAAAGGAGACGAAAACGTATTTATTACCTTTGGTAGGTTGTTCTTCAATTTATAGAACACTTTGAAGGAGGAGGCGTTTGTTGAGATGCGATGATGAGTGTTGGCTGACTAGATGTCCGATTATCGTACTCCTTTTACATACACTGTCACCTTTTTGCAGCCATGCAGGATAATGTTCCTGACACAATTTTGGATAGGATATGCGTCGAACGGCCAATGTACCTGGCACAACAGCAACAGGTGAACTGATATATCTTGACAACGCTAACTCTAAATAACTTTTTATTCTTATTTGAGATACCTAACGTGCACACACATACAAAAATAGTTATGCATATATATAATAGCGATTGTACAGCTGAGTGAATGAATTCGCCATTGGGAAGAGACTCTTAGCTGAACTAAACGTGTTTTGTTTTCATTAATATCAGTAATCAACCACACATTTTTTCACAAAAAATAAATTTCAACACTAATTTTTTTATTATTTCATCGTGAGTTATTTTCGATACAAAATAGAAACAAAAAAAGAGAATTTATTTATCTGAAGATAAATAATTTACACCAATTTGCTGTCAAATATAAAAATTATTTCCATCATGTATATTTTTGTAGCCAACGTTAAAAATCATAAAAAGCGCCATAACGCGGTGATAAAATTTAAACAAAATAAATTTATTGGACAAAACAATGTAACAATACATTACAAATGATTTATTATTCATTTTTAATTTTAATTTAATTTTGCTTGATTTTTGATTTTTTTTTCTTCTTATAAAAATGTGTGAACATTTATACACTAGTCTGTTTATGACATCCTCTGATTTCATTGAAATAAATTAAATATGCAATTATTAGCAACTCTCAAGTACAAGTTTGTGGGGATTTTTTTGACTGGTTGTAGGACTTCATCATGAGCTGACACCGGTTAGAGAACCATCGGAGAACCAGCCACAGGGAATACTGGACAGCCAGTTGTTTCATCTGCTTAGTTTGGGACAGTTCTTCAGTACGCACCCATCACAATGGTTCAAACCCATGGCCTTCCAAGTACTATGCAGGTTCGTAGACTATTAGGCCACTGGGACACGATCCAATGGCTCCAGCTCATGAATTCCAACCTCGGTGGGTGCGTAGCGATGAAGAGTTCCAAACTAGGAGGAAATAGCTGCCTGTTACCAGTTTCTGTTGAGTGGATTTGTAATTAATTATTCTCTGTTTTCGACTGTTAGAATCAGTGTTAAGTGATTTTATGGATTGATTCTATATTTCAGCCTTACTATTCACAGCTAACATAGAAGGTTGTGGTGAACATTGAATTCGGTCGAGAAACGCGGGGGGGGGGGGGTAACAAACTTCATGAATAGACTTTATAAAACAGACAAGTCCCGCTTTGAATAAATATAAATGACTTCGCCAGTTTTATTTTTGAACTGAAAGTAGGATATGGGTAGATAGTGAACATATAATATAATGAAAGGTAGCAGCTAGGACAACTTTAAGAGATTATTTATGTATGTATGTGTGTGTGTGTGTGATGTTCCCTGTTGATTTATCCGTTCCGATTTGATTAGACTGATTTTTGATTCATGATCAACTTGAATCGATGCGTATTAAATAACCAGGATTGTAGTTACGACTGGAATATAGAGCGTAGATTTTGTCGTATTCGGGAATCATCAGCCAAATATACCAACATAAAAGTGAATAGTTCCAAATCATACCTATTGTACAAAATGTTGGCCATCGTGACCAAGTGGTCAAGTCGACAACTCTTCGACGTTCCAAGTGATGATTATTGGGAAACGTCATCACTCACTCATCCACTGGGGAGCGAGCATGATGAAATACGGGTCTTGAATTCGACTACTAACCAAGACCAAAGCAAATAACTATTATATTATGGGAAAACAGAGGATCCTACTTTGAGGCTCCGGGCTAACTCACCGTCAAACTTAGGTGGATAATAAAACAACAGTTACGTAACAAGATATCGTACTACTATTTCATGTGAGTTTTTTTTCCTTCACGTTCCCCATTGGAACATAGGGCCTCAAGCTAGTAGCTTGAAGTTTCTGTAGCAGTGTTTATTTTACAGGATGGGGTTGCTAGCCTCATGCCCGACCTTCCCTCTTCACAAGCATTATTTCCGGCTTAGCGAGGTAAAGGAGTGCGTCAGCCGGGGATGGAACCCCGGACCATGTGCATGGTCGGCAAGCGTCCTAACCGCTATGCCACCGACGCACGTTTCATATGAGTACTTGAATACAAGTCATTTTACACAGTAGCAGATAGCTAGTCAGATAATAAATACAAATTTAAAACGCTGACCGAACTGGGTGTGTTTATATATTCACTAACATTGTTGATTTTGCTTTAAACATTTTCTACAAACTTTTGACACAGTAGTAGTATTGACACCTAATAGTCGAATAATGTAACACAAAGTGGAGGACACACCTTTCTGTTGACTAAGGTGACTAAGTGGTCACATTAGAAGTGATCAGTTTTCACATTCAAGTCAGGTTTATAGACGTTTATAGAGGTTAGCAGACGTGTGAGTTTCATTTTGCAGGTAAAAGCTTTCAACACGTATTTCGTCAGACAGGCCGACATTAATTAGATTTAAGTGTTGGTTTGTAGGGATTTGATTGGTTACAGGATTTTCATCATGAGATGACATTAGATTAGAGAACCATTGGGAAACCAGCTGGGAGTACTGGACAGCTGTTTCGTCCTAGTCTGGGACTCTTCATCAGTACGCACCCACCGGGAATCGGACACAGGACCTTCTGGTTACAAGGCTAGCGAGCTCGTAGACCATTAAGCCACTGGGACGCGATCCAATGGCCCATGAATTCTAACTTCTGCCAATTCACGACAAAGTGCGACCCCTAGCCAATGTCTTCGGCGAGTATTTGTCCTCACACCCGACCTGCTGCACCCTACTGGTCACGACTTCTCACTAGAACCCCAGGTAACTACCTACCTGAATAAGGCAAGTCGCTAGTGAGCACCTCATTGATATTCAAGTGTTGGTTTGTAGGGATTTGATTGGTTACAGGATTTTCATCATGAGCTGACATTAGATTAGAGATCAGTTAGAGAACCATTGAAAACCAGGGAGAACTGGACAGCTGCTGTTTCACCCTAGTTTGGGAATCATCGGCAGTTCGCACCCATCGAAAACTAAGATGAAACAGCAGCTGTCCAGTACTCCCTGGTTTTCAATGGTTCTCTAACTGATATCAGTCCGTGATCAACTCGTGAAACATAACTAATCCTTACAAACCAAACTATAGAAAATTAGATTAGAGAACCATTGGGAAACCTGGGAGTACTGGACAGCTGTTTCGTCCTAGTTCGGGACTAGATTGTCAGTGAAAATCAATGAGCACTGGACAGCTAATTCCCATCCCTTTTTTGGGGCTCTTGTGCACTAAGCACCAAGACTACACTCAAGTATCTATAAATCAAAGAGATAACGAGTTACTGGGGATGTGTGCACGTCAGGTATCACTATCCGATGACAAAAGCAGCGTCATAAAGAGTAGAGGTATAATAGTGAGAAAACGGAAAGAGTGAATGTTCAGATAAACTACGTCCACTATGCGTTCAGTAAATGAATAAACACCTTAGTTCATTGAATTATTAAATGTTACTTGATATTAGATGGTTAGAGGCAATCAGCAGGAAGTTTTTCGTGACCTCGATTTCGTGCAAGCTGGCACTCACCACCAGTCAGTCAGCAAGGCGGATCTGCAACCTTGAAGGAACTCATATCTCTTCTGTGGATTCAAACACGCACACTCTGCCCAAGAAGATTCAAGAACACTATCCAGCATGATTGCAGAAAGGCAATAGTGGTGCAATAAGGAGTGCGATAATTGAACACACCTGGTTAACACTGATCATTCCATATCAACAACAAACGCCTCCGGCTTCAAAATAATCTACAGAGTCAAGAATAACCTACCAAAGGCAATACAGTTTCGTCTTCTTTGTATCGCTGAAGCTCTGGCCATTCACATAGAAAAACTGGAGCTGTGCATACAAAAGAGAATTACTCAACCACTTCTACTGTCATGGTAACAACTTTGTTGATTTTTTGATGACTTAATTTTGTTTGCTTGCCTGTTCTTTAAATGCTTATAATTCTTGTATTCATTTAGAACTCTTACGTAATTTCGTGTTATCTACTTTGTTCCTATGTGTATCCTCAATCATCAAACTATTCATATTATTACATAACTTCTTTTTAACAACTGTTTGTGACAACTCATCACCTTTGTTACTACCCTAATTTCATTAACACCCAACTTTCTTGACTGATTTTGTATTACGTAACTCTAATTACCAGTCTTCAACTGTTTAGTTAAAATAACCATAACCAATTGTCTATTTTTGTTTGACAAACTTAATGTACACATACATAGAAAATAACACATATATATTTGCGATTGTACAGCTAAGAAAATGAATTCGCCGAAAAAAGACTTTTCGCTGAACTACGTGTTTTGTTTTCAAACCTGTGTCACCCAGTGAACTGCAGTCAGAGAAGACGTTACCCCTGAGCCATTCAAGCTCGATATTCACCTCCTGTAGGACTGTATTAGATGTTTTGATTGAACACTAGTCAGTAACTAGTGTAATGTGTCTAGTTCTTTGTTTGTTGCAGACTGAATTCCATCATTCAAGGTTGCAGACACATCCTGTTGACTGACTGATGAATGCCAAAAAGCACGAAACCTAAGTCCAAGGACTCTTGACGATTGTCTGCAACCATCAAATATCAGCAATTCAATTGGATAGTGTCGCAATGGCTGAGCGGTCAACAAGCTCACTTTGGTGTAACCAGAGATTCCTGTGACTGAAACTTAGTGGATGCATACCGATGAGGAGTCCCCAACTAGATTGAAATAGCTGGTTGTTCAGTACTCCCTGTGGCTGGTCTTCTAGTGGTTCTCTAACTGACGTCAACTCGTGGCCAAGTTCTTTATCTAGCTGAAATAAAACACAATATCCCTAAAATTTGTTCATAAATCATTACCGATAAACAGATATCAATAAGAGGTAGGAGAACTTCAGCTGTCCCAACAAAGAAACCATATCAAATGACGTAATTAACAAAAGCCAATAAGACTTTTCAAGTGTTGGCTTGCAGAGACTGTTATTTTTAATTAATTTAAAATTATACCACGAATTGATAATAGTTAACGAGCCAATATAGAAACCAAGGAGTACTGAGTAGACAGCTGTTGTTTCGTCCTAGTTTAAGCCTCTTCAGGATCAAACATCAATGAACACACAAGAGATCGAAAATCCAGGACGTCAAGGGTAAAAGATACATGCCGGTGATGAATTTCAAAGCAGGAGGGGAAAACAGCAATCTATCCAAATTCCCCCTCCCTGGTTTTAGGTGAATATTCATGATCTAACTAGAGAATTGTATAAACACGTGCAGAAGTTAATTCACTAATTAATCAATCAGTCATCTAAATGGATTAATTAAATTAATCACTTTTAACCTTCTTATTCTTCTCATTCTTTGCATTTTACCTTCCTTTATCAATTGAACAACTAGATGATGTGAGTTGTATTCATCACTCATTGATCACGTGGTCATCCATCATTTATTTTGCTCTCTCTCTTACTATTGTTATTTTCTTCTGGCAAGTATGCAGCACGTAAGATGGCTTTAAAGATTATGACCTTTATTATTATTGTTGTTATCATTATTTTTAATTAAAATGTGATTGTATATAAATATGATATTGAATTTTTAATCCATTCAAGTATTATGAGGAGGAGCTGTTTCGTCCTGGTTTGAGACTCTTCATTAGTACGCACCCACACCGTGTAGTTCGATCTGTTGCTCACTAGCGACTGTCCCTATTCAGGCATTTACCCAGAGTTCTCATGGGAAGCTGTGACCCGTTTGGGTACAGCAGTTTAGAGGTGAGGCGGTAACTCAACGAAGAAGACATTGCGAAGCGGTCACGCTATGTTATGTATTGACAGAAGCTGGAATTCATGGGCTGGCGATTGGATTGGGACCCAGAGACTTAATTGTCTACGAGCTAGCTCGCCTTGTAACCAGAAGGTTCTAGGCTCGAACCCCGTAGTGCTGGTGCGTACTGATGAAGAGTCCCAACTAAGACGGTGAAACAGTTGTCTAGTACTCCCTACCTGGTTTTCCAATGGTTCTCTAACTGATGCCGGCTCATGATGAAATCCTCCAACCAATCAAATAAAATGCCTACAACACCAATAGTTGAGAATATGGCTTGAGTTAGATTTCAAGACAACTAGTGAAAATCAAGGAGTATCAGAGATTCGTTTCGTCTTACTACACAACTCCTCAGCAATTCGTATCCATGTTGTTAATGGGAACCGAATTGTACTAAGGACATACAGGTTATATGCAGAGCTCGTTCACCAATTAGTCCAAAAGTCCTACCGACTCAAGATGTATGTATAGCGTGACTGTCATTGAATGTCATTACTATTTTACTGATTAGTAACCAGTGCAATATATCGAGTTCAACTCTTTGGTACTGATTAAATTCTATCATTCATTTTCGCAAGACTCTTCGCTCAATACTACTGAAGATCAAATGGCCTGCCTGAAAAGATCAACAACAGGGAGGGATCTCTGGGAGCGAACCAACTCGGAAGGAACCGACTGTGCAACAAATATGCAGGAAGAAATGGAGGTGGATTGGCCATACTTTGAGAACACAAACCATCAAAAGAACATCACAAGTCAGGCCATCGCTCGAGTGGAACCCGAATGGGAGGCGGTGTGTCCGTCGTCAGTGCGAACGTGACATGGAGGAGGTCACGTGAAGAGAAGATGAAAGCATGTGAAGCCAGGTGAAAACGTTGGCAGAGGACCGATCGCAATAGAGACGCGTGGCTTAAGCCATATGTTCCTCTGGGAACCAAACGAAACAAGACGGTCACCAAGCCACATGATTCACCACTACAGTGTACACTGAGTTACAATATTACATGATTAGAGGGAAATATTAGGTCGGCCTGCTCCTCAACAAGACGTTTTTATGTGACCTCAAAAGAAACACATGTTCCCTTCTTGGACTGTCGAATCTATGTCATCCAACACTTTAGTCAGAGATGTTACCAGTGTTAGACACTTTTTTCATTTCATTGCAATTCCTGATTTGTGCTTAGTTAGTGAAACTACTGAATATATACTACTTATTTCTTGTAAGAAACCTTTGTGTTACTACACCGAATATACTACAGTTCATTATTATTAAGAATAAAACAGTATCGGAGGCTGGAAAACAATACAGTCTGATATGAATTCAATCACTCAACAATAGATGAGTACTCAAGTATTGGTTTGTAGGGATTTGATTGATTGGTTACAGGATCTCATCATGAGCAGACGTTGGTTAGACAACCCCATTGGAAAACCTTGAAGTAATGGACAGCTGTTCCGTTAGCCTAGTTTGGGACTCTTCACCAGTACGCACCCACACTGCGGGGTTCAAACCCAGGACCTTCTGGTTACAAGGCTAGCGATCTTGTAGACCATTCTAGTGAGAAGTCGTGACCAGTAAAGTGCAGCAGGTCGGGTGTGAGGACAAATAATCGCCGAAGACATTGGCTAGCGTTTGAGCTATGTCATGAATTGGCAGAAGTTAGAATTAATGGACTGGCGATTGGATCGGGTCCTAGTAGCTTAATGATATACGAGCTCGCTAGCCTTGTAACCAGAAGGTCCTAGGTTCGAATCCTGTAGGTGGGTGCATGCGTACTGATGAAGAGTCCCAAACTAGGACGAAACAGCTGTACAGTCCTTGCAGGTTTTCCAATGGTTCTCTAACTATTGGCACTTCACAAACACCTGCAAAGTTTTATTAATCAATCACTAATCAATCCAATTCATTAATCAAAGAATCAATGAAATAGATTAAACAATTATTAATTTTCGTTGCTTTCTTCTATGTATTCCAATTTTTCTTCATCAATTGAACACCTGGATGATATGAGTTGTATTCACTCATTGACCATATGGTGGTCATTCATCAACTGACTTTTCTTAAAATGTGATTGTATTTAAATATGATATAGAATTTTTAATCCATTCAAGTATTATGAGGGAGATACACAGAGAGGAGGTCGCACATTTAAGGACTGATTATCATGTACACACGTGTGTGTGCTGACCACTTATGAGTAGAAGAATGAATTTGTAGAAAGGACAATAAGCATAGTGACCTACGAAACAATTTTTAAAAAATGATCAATCAATCAGCTGTCAGAATTATAACCAGGTTTATTCTTGTCAGACACGTGACCGAAGTAATGAAGTCTAGATAGACAGATAACTGATGTGGTTACAAAGATGGCCAAGTATAATCACTTCGGTCTCTGTGACTGGTGTAATTCAGTCTCTTTTGCATTTACAATATGCGTTATGCATTACATATAAACATATTGATTCAAACCTGCTTCCTTTTGTAAGTGAATGAAGAGAGAGAAACAGGGAAATAGCCACAGAATACATCAACTTTAATAAGTGTTCCTGTTGTCTAATTATTTTTACAACATAGCTGAAGCATTAGCTATTCGAGATCTGAAGCCGGACCTCTGCATACAAAAGAGATACATACATTCTCTTGCCCTACCATGTCCAGAGTAAATTTCTTACCACAATTTTGCTTCTTTCCTTTATTATATAACTTCACTGTTATTATTATTGTTAGATTTGATTTTATTAATACTTTTATTATCATTATTATTCCCATCATCCACATTTTATTACCACCCTATTACTGTTTATTAATAACATTGTTTTTCCATACATATTTTATACAAAAACACTTTATAGCCTTTCCACTAGTTCCTGTCCATTTTACACGAGCTTATTGACTATTCATTATCTCACACTTATTACGTCATGCCAACTTCTGTCTCCTTTCTAACTTACAATTAGTCATCCCTTCTTACACCTTACATTATGTAATACAATTTTACAAGGACAAAAATTTACCAGTATCTGATTGGTCTAAAGATTTCTTTGTTAATTATAATTACGATGGTACAGCTCATGAAAATGAATCGTCCAAAAGAAAATTTTCTTCGCTGTTTATGCCCTTTTCTTATGACTCAATATGGGAATATTTCGTTTATTTTTACAACACACTGTGTAGATTACTGTGTTGGTGGACAAGCGGTAGAATGTTCGCCAACCACACCACATGTGGTCTGGGGTTAGATCTTCAGTCAATGCACTCCTTTACTTCGGTAGGCCGGTAATAAAAATGACAAAGAGGGAAGGTTGAACATGAAGCTAGTAACCCTACACAGTAAAAGAAATACCCCTGCTACCAAAAATTCAAAGCTCTAGCTTGAACGTGCCTTATGTTGCACCAGGAACGTGAAGGAATAAAATCAATAAAAAATATTCAAAAGAATGGACACGGAACAAAGAGTACTCTTTTCGATAACCCCTTCATCATCAGTCTCTACAATTATATATACATTATAATGAATGAATGAATTAGTCTTATGAACGACATTAACGTTTAAATAACATCAAATCAATAATATTGATAAATTACAGCTGAACAGCATCAACATAAAATAAAGTGAATGTCAGAAGAATTAGGAAAGGTAATAATACAAATTCATGAATTTATAGTCTCTACTGAGGACCAGGGCGGTAGTAGTGGCTGGCTGGACTTGTGTCTTTTGGACACAGAGCGCTGGTTGTTTGAGGCGAATTGCAATAGCCTCAGCTGTTTGGAGCATACGGTGCTTCGACGATTTTGGTAATTTGTTAGGCACCCGCTACATTTTAGAGAAGGATTCTTCTACGCTGGCTTTGTGACCGGTTTGCACCAGATGGTCTAATATTGAGCTGTTAATAGTTTTAACCACACCTTTACTTAGCCATAGTGGGAGATGTTCTCGAGTAAGCACGAAAAATCAAGTTCCTAGAGCAACGACCAATATAACTCGCTCCACCACAAGCGCAGTTGAATTGATAGATACAATTTGAAGTAGCTAGTCTAGGTACTTCATCTTTCAGTCGAGGTGTAATTGGAATGGTTACAGTAGTACTGATTTCAATTCCTTTGCATTAGGAGTGAGGCATAGGGCTCCAACCTTGAAGTCTGATTAGACATGATGTTATGTTTATTTTATGCGATACGGTTGCTAGTCTAATTGCCGAACCTCCTCTCTTTGTCGAGTTAACTATAGGCTAGTAAGTAAAGTGGGTGAGGTCTCGGAGTGCATCGGTGGCAGGGAATCGAACTTCAGACCCCGTGAGGTGTGGTTGACAAGGATTCTGTTACTGGACAATTAATGGAGTGGAAATCAACACCATTGTAAGCTACAATGAAACAACTAATAGTAAAAATTGTTCACGACGTCTCATGGTAGGTTACTGATGACATAGTAGATTATAGAGACAACTTCGTTTCTGGTTGAATTTGATGCCCACTGTTCTGAG
>OX235277.1:59320011-59405227 GCA_944472155.2 Trichobilharzia szidati | reverse complement strand
GCTGTTGGTTTATGAGCGACATCGATTCCAAAAGGTTTGAATAGTCTTGCAGTGATTTCGGAGATATCTTTTATATATGGTAGGACGACTTTCTTTGTGTTTTCGCTGGTGGCCTTTGATTTGGTTGGTTGAGCTGGGGGTAGATGTCTTTTGATGAAGTTTCGTGGGTATCCATTTCTTTGGAAGACGTCCATAAGATGATTTTCTTCAATTTTCCTCAAGGCGGGAGTGCTGCAATGAGTCCTGGCTCTCTTGAACAATGTACGTATGCAGCTAATTTTGTGTGATGTTGGGTTGTTACTGTTGTAGTTGAGTATTTGATCCGTGTGCGTTGGTTTTCTGTAAACTTGGGTTTCTAATTTTCCTGTAGTTGTTCGTTTGATTAAGACGTCTAATAATGGGATTTTGTTTTCATATTCTTCTTCTCTTGTGAATTTGATGTCGTTGAAGGTGTTGTTTATTATGTTGTGGGTATTGTCTAAGTTTTCTCTTTTGATTATCACGAATGTGTCATCTATGTAGCGTATCCAAATTTTCGGTTTGATCTTTGGCAGAACTATGTTTTCCAGTCTTTGCATGACGGCTTCTGCAATCAATCCTGATATGGGTGATCCCATAGGTGTCCCTTGAATTTGTTCATACATTTGGCCGTTGAATTGGAAATAAGTTGTGAGACGCAAGTTTATGCATTCCATCCAACTTGAATGCTGCATTTTTGATTGTTGTATGTGTTCATCGTTGTTGAGTAGTTGTTCCATGGTTTCTTTTGCTAGTTTTAGTCCAATCGAAGTATATAATGCCGTGATGTCGAAGGATACCATTATTTCTTGGCTGTCTATTTCAATGCCTTTGATTTTCTCTAAAAATTGGGTCGCAGATTGGATGGAGTGACATTCAGACCAAAAAAGCAGTCAGCACCGAGACAAGCGAACAAGCGGGTGAAATGTCACACGAAAACAACCAATCACGTTCAGGGTTACTAGAAGAGATGACTAATAAACTCATAGAGAATTCTAAAAGCTCACTTCACATCGAAGTATGCGCTGAAGATGTTGCTCAGTAGAGCAATGAAAGCTTCGCAACCAAACCATCCAGCTCAGAGAACACAACCACACCAAAATCATCCACCTGAGCTACAAATCTTCTCCATTATATCTTCTTGTTTTCGTCTGCTGGTTGTAGTGTTGTTTGTTGTCCACTTGGTGACTGACGTTCATCTTAGAGATTAGAGTAGTTTTTCGTAAGCTCATCAGGATTTGTCTTACTGACAATCCATAAGGTTACATTACCAGTGATATCAGCAATAAGTGACAGCGGAGAATATGAGACGTGTAATGAATGACGTTCATGAAATAACTAATAAGGAAAATAACTAAAGGCCGAAAACAAAATATAAAAATAATTGTGGAACTAGTAATGATAACATAAATAAGAGACAATATAAGTCATCCACTGTTATACCACATAAGGAGGGGACATCTGAGACTCTACGTAGGATTCTTAATAAAACACGAATTAGAGTGGCATTCAAACCCTCCTACAAACTCACTCAGGGACAAGCTTTGTAAGTTAGAGGACCCTGTTGACCCAATTAAACAAAATAATTTAATTTACAAAATACCCTGCAATGACTGTGAAGTCAATTGCATAGGTAAAGCTAGTAGGTCGGGGGTAGTCAGATTATTAGAACATAAGAATTTAGCTAAGCGAGGAATGGTTGACCCTGAAAAGATAAGTAATTTAGAAAAAAGCCCAGCCATTGCACTTCAAGCATTAGCAAACAACCATTCAATAGGGTGGGATAGGGTTAAAATTCTAAAGAGTAACATAGGTAGGTGGAGAGAGAGGTTGATTACGGAATCCTTGTTCATCGGGTCTACACCCCATACATGCAACAGAAATGACTCAATGCAAATACCAGAAGTATGGAAGATATTACTACCTTCGGTCAAATGAGAAAAGAATAATAAATAATCTTGTTATTCTATTTCAATTCAAACACATCACAACATTGTAACAAGTTACTTTATATGACTATAGAAACACTCGTGGTATTTCCCATCTAATTGCAATGGATGAATAACACTCGTACTATTATTTCTGAATGTACATTATCTCATATTGAATTTTATTCCAATATCTAATCGATTCCACACATGTATATAAATGAAGGAGAGAATTTGTGTGAGTAATGCCTTGATATGATTATGAGCGGTGATAGTTTGTGCTCGAAACGTGGTCATCAGTTAATATAACTGTACAATGAAGAATATGTGATTTATCAAAATAAAATCTTATCCATAATGGAGTTATACTCTACCACCACAGTGCCCAAGTTTTATACTTATATCACTAATAAGGATTGTCATAAAAGTTTTCTTGTATTTCCCAATGCATGAAAAACAAAATGACATTGTTGTTTTAACTGACGTTTCGCTATTTAACGCTGCTGCTAACAGCTTTATCAAAGTGGTAATATTAACCAAATTTTATAATATCTCAGCCTATATATAAAGCAGCTTAATCACTGTCCTTCAGAATGAGGTAATTCTTACGTTGTTATCCAGTTGGTCCATTGGTAAAGATAACAAAGCCATATGTCGATTGCTGAATTTGATAAGCGTATGAAATTATAGAGACAGCATGTGTTTACATAATGAAATTGCTTATCACATTTGTGTTGATTTTGGTCACTTCATGCTGGATGGTGTCGGGGGGGGGTGAGGCGGGGAGTGTTGTAACCAGGTCAAATTCTGTTTTACTCCATCATTCCTATTCACACAATTTCAATTCCATTTTCTATGAAATGCGCTTCTGATATTGAACATTCTCTGTGATTACTGAAATCTTTTTTCTGGATTATTTGAATATTGTCGAAATCAGTTTTGTGACCTGATTCTACTTCATGTAGACCTATAGCTGATGTTTTTTCAAGCTCTTCTAAATCCGTCATTTCTTCTGATCTGCATTTCTCATTAGCGCTGATTCAAAATGCCTATTAAAATTTTTATCAAAAGAATGGTTACTTAATTAGGAATATTCTAGTGTTGGTTTGTAGGGACCAGTAGGGTGCAGCAAGTCGGGTGTGAGGACAAATACTCGCCGAAGATATTGGCTAGGGGTCGCGCTATATCATGAATTAGCAGAAGTTAGAATTCATGGGCCATTGGATCGGGTCCCAGTGGCTCAATAGTATACTAGCTCGCCTTGTAACCAGAAGGTCGTGGGTTCGAACCATTGTGTTGGGTGCGTACTGATAAAGAGTCCCAAACTAAGACGAAACAGCTGTCCAGTACTCCCAGGTTTTCCAATGGTTCTCTAACTAAAGAATATTCTTTTCGATAACTTCTTCTTCATCAGGCTCGACAGTTTTACATACATAACAGTGGATGAATTAGTGTTACTAACAACACACTTGTTGTTCAAATAACACCGAATCAATAATAATAATATCAATGAATCTGTAGTCTCCACTGAAGGCCAGGGCAGTAGTAGTGGCTGAGCTTGCTTCCTCTACACACAAACCACTGGTTGTTTAAGGCGGATCGCGATAGCCTCTTCTATTTGGAGTATGCAGTGCCTCGATGTTTTTGGCAATTTATTTGGTACTCGGTAGATGATGATAGAGAAGGATTCTTAAATGCTGGCTGGCTCTGTGGCCGGTTGGTTTAGACCAGGTGGTCTAATATCGAACTGTTGACGCTTTTCACTGCACCTTTATTTAGCCACACAACACTGGAAGATTTTCCCTAGTAAGCACGAAAAATTAAGTTCCTAGAGCAACGGCCAACATAATTCGCTCCACCAAAAGCACAGCTGATACAATAAGAAGTGGCTGGCTAGTCTAGGTGCCTCATCTTTCAATTGAGGAATCACTATCGTTCACGTAGAAAATAAGACTTGTAATCTGCCAGCATTAAAAGTTTTCTGAAGGACCATGGCTTTCAGTGGAGACTATAAATTCATGGATTTGTATTGTTATCCTTCCTAATTTCTCTGATACTCAGTGTGTAGTGTTATATTGATGCTATCGAACTGTAATCCATTGATATCATTATTATTATTGATTCGATGTTATTTAAACAACATTAAGTGTTGTTAATAGTAACACTAATTCATTCATTCACTGTTATGTATACAACTAACTGTAGAACCTGGTGAAAAGCAGCATATCATCGAAAAGAATATTCTTTGTTCAGTAACCGTTCTTTTGAAAAAATTTCGCATTAGTTTTATTTGATGTATATCGCATGACATTCGGAAGATTTTATTTTACAGACACACAAATGGATTGTGAATTGTTTGAAATTTAGTCTTTTACACAGACTGGGTTGCCAAGTAGTGTGTCTGATGTTTTGAAGAAAACTCTGATGTTATTTGTACTCATTGACTACTCTTCTGATATCATCTGATATTTCTGATCAATAAGGAATGGCGACTATTGAGCGCCATGTCTTTCAATTGCATTTTCAACTATATTTAATGTCAATGTTGATATTGTTAGTGAAGTTCTTTGGGTAGTAATTTTTATAGAGAATTTCAGTAAAATTTGATATTTCTCTTCTTTTTTCCGGTCAAATTAAACCTTAAGCACCACTGACTACCAATGAAGTGCGACCGCACCAATAACCTTGAGTAGCTCACTGAGCTAATTAGTGAAACCTGACAAATAATGTTGTCATCATCAATAAAAATATGCTCATCGAAGTGTTATGCTAGTAGATGGAATATCTGGCAAGTTACAGCTTCGGTTTCGAAAAGATTGAGGTACGCTTAAGACCAAGGACAAGTGAGGGTTAGGTTAACCTAATAAAGGCGAAATTAGGGTTGGTTCGTTAGGGTTAGGTTCAGGAAAGATTGGTGCTATTGTTAGGGTTAGCAGACCTAAATGATTACATGCATAGAATGTGGTTAAATTACTCTCTTGATATAAGAATAGAACTTGTGCAGTGTGGAGGTAGAGTATCATTCCATTGTGGGCAACATTTATTCTGATAAAGTCTCACAGTGTTATACAGTAAGTAATATTTACTGATGACCACGTTTTGAGCACAGTTTATTGCCCAGTAAATATTACTGTACAACGATATGAGACTTTATCAAAATTAATTTTACCCACAATGGAATTATACTCTGCTGATACTCCAACCTGAAACTGAGAGCTATTTTTATCACATGTGAGAGCAAGATATCCTCTGTAACACTTTTATACAGTTTTTATCCATCTTTTTCATAAATATATGTGTATTCCATACACAAAAATGCCTGCTTCAGGTGATTGGTGCGTTCCAGGTCATTCGCTTATTGGTAGTTAGTAAGTGGTGCCTAAAGTTTAACTTTGCCCTTTTTCCTTCTCATCCATTAACAAATATTGCGCCCATCTAAGACGATTTGAAACAAATGATACCTTTGCACTGACTGGGTATGATGATCTGAAATCTAAATATGTACTGCAGTATATTTTCTTCCTGAATACAGATATATATTTCTTTCTCTTCAACGAGGCAGTCTAGAAAAGGTAGCTCGCCGAAGTCTGATTCTGCCTGCTTCTGAAGTAAACTGAATGCTGGCAGTTGATTGTTCAGATTAAGTACAACGAAATTATCGTCAGCGTGTCTTAGAGAAATTTTACCCTCAAAGTTTCATTAACAAGTACGGAAGATTTGAAGGCTCAAATGTCAAGTAAATCACAGTGGAGAAAAAGCCTATCTACATGGAACTTGATTATAAAGGTGAAAAAATATGACAGCAGTTGTCAACAGAAGATTGAAAACGTCACTAGCAGCCAGAGCCTATGCTGCAGCTAGGCTGGTTCCCGTCTATCGAACAACTTGCTCATTAGTGCAATCAAAAATCGATAGAAACCCTTCTTGTGTTGACTCCGACTGTACATAAAAATTTACATGTATCTGTGGGAGCAGTTACATTGGAAGAACAGAAAGAAGGGCACATACAACTCCGATTTTCTGAACATGTACCAAAAGCCTATGTCTAAAAGAAACAAATGCTTCAGTCAGTGCCATCAGCAGGCATCTCCTTGACACGGGTGATGAGGTGGACGTCGCAAAATCGTTCAAAACTATCAAGAGGCAAAAAAGCTTAATTCTCCTCAAGTTTGCTGAAGCCATCTCCATCAAGCGACTGAAACCTGATTCGGGCGTTCAGAAAGGAGCAGTTATCAGTCTTTCTTTGCCCTGCTGCCTGGTAACTGGAAATTTTCACCCTCTCTTTCATCTGAATACGTAATGACGAAAGTTCCCATTGTGTAGGATCACTATTGTTCGGAATAGTGTTTAATATTACATATATATGTATATATTATTACTGTATGCATACATTGATCGATTGATTTTTGTTTAAAACGAACTCCGTGTAAGTATGTTAAAATTGCTCCCATAGAAATACTTAATAATGACTTTGGCCTGTAAGCAGCTGACAAGAAACCAACGAAATAAGCGCTGATGGTACCATTTTATTCTGCGCGAACTGTTGTTTTTGATTTATTGAAATTCAATAAGGGGAATAAATATATGAGATGTGATTACGTTTGAAAAGATTTTATCTTCAAATGTATTCATGAAAAGACTAGTGAGTATTTGAGCAACTGAGTTTTTTATTCCATGGGAAATAAAAAAACTTTAGTGGTAATAATGAATATCATATACCCAATACTCAAGTTGTTTCTTCAAAGAATTTAGCGTGGACTTGGTTTGGATGGGAAGTAATATTTCCTCGAAACACATCGAAGTGTATCCATAATTTACATGTGCCTGTTACAATTTTAAATTCTACACTCCTTTAACACCTATGAATATACCGACTAAGTAAATTTAATTTATTGGTTACAGGATTTCATCATAAGCTGAAATCGGTGAGAGAAACATTGGAAAACAAGCCACAGGGAGTCTCGGACAGCCAGATGTTTCGTCCTAGTCTGGGACTCTCCAATTAAATTCATAACTGTTGAATACTAAGGAAGACACCACTGAAGTGAACAAATGTTTCATGTTTGGAATTTTGAATTTTCGGTAAATTTCATTGAAATCTCTTCCATGTGTATCTACCAGTTTAACTGCTCCTGTGGAGTGAGCCAGTTACATAGGCCGTACAATTAGGCGTGGTTCTCGTCGGATTTCCGAACATCACATTGTGTGGTTAAGTAAAAGACAAACTAAATCTATTCACAGCGCTATTCTATCTCATCTTGTGGATACAGAACACAAGATTGACGTTAACCAGGTTTTCAGGGTCATTTACCGCATATCAACAAATCTTAACTTCGCCTAAAGAGTTCGACTAATAAATAGTCCTGAGGCTGGCTGTTGGGATCCATATTAACAAGCCTAATTTGTGCGTCCAAAAGGAGCTAGTTCAGACATTATCATTACCTTGACCATCTAGGTTTGAATGATCCTGAATTTTTGTGAAATTTTCCTAATTTTAGTTGATATTCTATTTGCTATTATATTTTTATTATTATAATTTAAGCATCTTTAATGAACCGTAATTCCATTGTGATCTTACTTAACAAATCGATATTATTTTTAAAAGCACACCAATAATGTTATTGACTACTATTCAAGAATATGTTATGTATATAAACATATGTATATATAATTGTAGAGCCAGAATAGGAAATTATCGAACAAGATATTCTTTGCTCAATTATTTTGTGTTTTGTGGATGTTTGAATGAATATTTTCGCTATATTGAAATCTAGTTGGTTGTATAATAATAATAATAATAATAATAATAGTAATAATAATAATAATAATAATTCAAGAAGCTCTTTATAACTCCAATGTCTAGACATGAAATGTAGAAGGAAGGGTGGATGTGTACACAGTGTATGTGTGTGTGTCTTTGTGTGTGTGTGTGTGTGTTAGAGACACTCAAACAGAAAAAAAAAGGAAACAGCTGTTGTGTAAACTGATTATCTACAATGAAAATGTTTTATGTGGAAAGACGCAGCATTGCTTTGTTAGGCGTTGAATCATTGCTGTGACAGACAGTCTTATCAAGAGTTTATTACAAGCTATAATTTTCTAATACGGTATGATTACAACTCACTCATGAATTGTTATTTATCCAGTCGGACAGAGAAACAACTATAGATTTATTGTTACGCAGTAAGAAGACTGTTCACGTTAGTGGAGCTAATTCTCATTGATATGCTGGAGAAGTATAATACCTGGATGCAGAACTCCACAAGCTCAGAACGACCTGGATTCAGGAAAGAAAAATCATCAGCTGATCAAATTGTGACTCTACGCATCATCATCATCATCGAATAGAGCATAGAATGGTAGTCAAATCTCCGGCTCAACTCCTTTCGACTTTGGAAAGGCCTTCACCGGACAGAGTTGACCGAGAAGTAATTAGGAAACTACTTTAACATTATGGAGTGCAGTGCCCCAAGTTTTTATCAACCTTATTCAACAGCTATTTGGCAATGCTACATGTCGCATGGCTGACAACGGAGAACTCAGCGAGGCGTTCGGAGTAATTAAATGAGTAAGACATAGCTGGCTGCCTATTATGATACTCTCAATTGTGGAGAGACTGGATTATGCGGCAGAATATGGGGAACGAGAATACAAGAATATTGACATAAGAATAGAACTTCTGCATTGTGGAGGTATAGTAATAATTCCATTGTAGGTAAAATTTATTTTGATAAATTCTCAGTTTAATACATTGAGTAATATTTACTGATGACCACGTTTCGAGCACAATTTATTACTGCTCATAATCATATCATATCATAAGATACAATAACTACCAGCACACTGAGGCAGTAAGCGGCTAACATGACGTCTCCAGCTGCAGTCAAAGCTCTTATGCAGTGGAAACTAACCTCCTCCTCTTCAACTCAAAAAGAATCTCATGTCGATTAACAGTGCAATGAATAACTTCTACAAGTACAAAACATTTATATCTCTAAAAATCAGATCAGATTGAATTATTTTGATGTGGTTGTATTCTCTAAGCTGGATGGTTTATAGTTGCGAAGCTTTCATTGCCCCTCCCCCACTAGGCAACATCTTCAGCGCATACACTTCAATTCGATGAAGTGAGCTTTCAGATTTCTCGACGAGTTCATTAATCATCTCTCCTGGTGACCGTGGATAAGATTGGTTGTTTTTGTGTGTTTTCACACCCTCTAGGATACTTGTATTGGAACTGATTGTTTCCTTGACTTGAATTTTGACCCTTTGTACATAAGATTTCCTTCTTATCAGTTGGTAAATTTTGTCTATGTCAATTTGTTTATTGATTGATGATTCACTGAAATACGAGACAGGCTTCTAAAAATTCTCTAGCATTCTTGGTGTTTCCTCTGTCTAGTATTTGAACGTTGGTTGTCCCAGTCGAATTGATGTCCGTGTTTTTCTGTATGCAGTGAGTGATATGAGGCAGGGGATGTCATGTCTTTTGATGTCTAGCTTATGATCATGGATAAGAAGACGAAGAGGATGGGCGTCCGCTTTGGTCAATGTAGTGTTTTTCGCAGTCGTTGTTACAATTTATTTTGTAGATGATGTTGGTTTTATCTTCCTACGTTGCTGAGTCTTTTGGTTGACACAGAGCTGACTGGCTGAGTGCATTGATTTTGTTGGTTTCTGAGCGACATCAATTCCTAAAGGTTTGGAGAGTCTTGTTGTGATTTCTGAGATATCATTTATACATGGTTTGGCGATTTTCTTTGTCTTTGCTTGAGGAAGGGGGCATTGATTTGATAGTTTGGCTTGGGGGTATATGTCTTTTGATGAAATTCCGTGGATATCCATTCAACGTTATCACCAGGAGAGATAAACTCGTGGAGAAATCTAAAAGCTCACTTCATCGAATCGAAGTGTATGCACTGAATATGTTGCCTAGTGGTAGAGGGCAATGAAAGCTTCGCAACTATAAACTGTCCAGCTAGCTCAGAGAACACAACCACATTAGAATCATCCACGTGAGCTACAAATCTTCTCCATTATATCTAGATTGAATTATTTACACATTGCATAAATTAGTATTAAGTCAAAAATATACCCTAATTCAGCCTTATCTAACAATCGAATCTGTATTAAACCCTCAGCAACAAACAGAAAAATGATACGCTCACACACACATAAACACACACACAACAGCAACATGAAACGCCAAATGACTATTACAGCCAAGTTGAGTCTTATTTGCAGCTTTTAAATCAATTTTCGTACTGTTTACAGTTTCTACACCAACCAGGGTGAAGTTAAAATAGCAAAAATAGAGCAAAAAGGAGCAAACTCAACTGAATGTAGAGATGATGTTTTAAATCAAATTCACTAATTAATCCATAAAATCAATTCACATGAGCTTGTTTATATTAATCAATCAGAAGGTGAATGTGTTGCATCATAACAACACACCTTCAGTTTATTCATATGTCGCCGATTGTTTTTTTAAATTTATTTCTTTAGCTCTCAAATGGAGCCTAAGACTTTAGGCTTTAAAGTCTGATTGGCAGTGACGTTTCTCTTTCTTTTTTAATGGGTGAGGTCGCTAGCCTCACGCGTAACCTTCTGCCTTTACCGAGTCGATAACCAGCTAAGAAAAAACTAGGTGGTTTAGGAGTACCCTAACCAGGAATAGGACCCAAACCAAGTAGTTGGGTGAGTGGTTGAAAAGCATTATACCACTGAACTTCTGATATGCAAATCCTGGATTTCGCGGATGATTTATGTTTGATGTCACACAAAATCGAAGACTTACAAGCGAAAACCGACAAACTGGTCGGAGAAGCAGCAAAGACAGGACTCCAGGTGAACATAGACAAGACGGAGGTTATGAAAATAAACAACCAACAACAACAACAACAGCAACATCCAGTGCCAATCACCATCAACGGGAGGGATTTGAAAGAAGTTACTTCATTTGTGGTGAGAGCTGTCTACTAGCCAAGTGGTGGACAGTAATTGAGGTCAATGTTTATGTATCAAATATTAGTCATGTTGTGGTGAGAGATGTTTGCTGGCCAAATTGGTTGACAGTAATTGAGGTCAAAGGTCAAGGTGGACAGTCGGTTACAGTTAACATATAGATGAACTGACACAGCCACAAGAGATGCAAGGTTAACCTTTGTGTGAGAAACAACCAATCAACAGACTGTATTTTCTACTAACATTGACCTACAATAATGTACATAAAAATCTATAAATACGTGTTGATTTTTCGTAATAAACGATCTGTTGCCTGACCCTTGTCTTCTGTTGTTACACATTCACTTATCTAGGGAGCATTGTCTCAACTACAGGAGGAACGGACGAGGATGTCAAATCGAGAATCGGGAAGGCGAGAAACACATTCATCAACCTGAAACCAATATGGATATCTTCGTCACTCGGCCTGCATCAACAACAAAATTCGGATTTTCAATACAAACGTCAAGTCAGTCAGTTCTTCTATACGGACGGATCAGAAACTTGGCCAGCGGGTCACCAAGAATATTTCCAACAGCCTGTTGCAGTCCTTTATCAACAACTGTCTTCGCTCTATACTACTGAATATCAGATGGCTGGAAAGAATCACCAACAAGAAACTATGAGAACAAAAAAACAAAAACCAATCGCCCAACAAATATGCAGGAGAAATTGGAGATTGACTGGACACTCGCTGAGGAGGCCGTTGGGGGACATTGCGCGTCAGGCCCTCGAGTGGAACCCGAAAGGGAAGCGGCGAGTGGGACGTCCAAGGGTGACATGGGAGAGATCGTGTGAAGAGGAGCTGAAACAGTATGGACTAACATGAATGCAAGTGAAAAGTACAGCAGAAGACAGAAGCTAGTGGAGACGTGCAGTTGAAACCCTATGTTCCACTAGGAACCCAAAAGAACAAATAATAATATCCACTAGGTTACTGGGCCCTTATGTGTGTTACTTAGTAATGAGTAGTTACCAGTGAAAACCACAACGTGCATTTTTGCCTACTTAGGACTTTTCTCTGGATATTAATGACTGCTTGAAGAGCCGACGAGCTAATATGGAAGGATGATAAAACCATTATTATTCTATTGAGTTCCCAGCGCTTCAACAACACATCTCCATTTCAATCTGTTCTCTGCAGTCACCGTCAACTAGCTCCAAGACTTCTCGTAAACTCTCATCGTCTCTTCCTTGATGACCTGCTTGGTGTGTGACATTATCACTTAACACTATTCTGAGTGTGTGCCCAATCCACCTCCATTATCTTTAGAATATATGTGTTGAGCCATAGGTTGTTGACCGGCTAGTTCCCCAAGTCTCTCGTTGCTAAATCTTTCTAGTCGGCCATTTGATCTCCAATATGGAGCCAAGGCAGCTGTTAGGAAGAGTCTGAAACCTGTTATGAATGCTTCCTGCAATGCATGAGCCAAGTTTCCGACCCATTAAAAAGGATAAATGAATTCACATTGGTGTTTGAAATTCAAATCTTGTTCTGCGGAGTGCGGAAGATATCCATACTGATTTCAGATTGATGAAGGTCTCTCTCGGCTTTCCGATTCTGACTTTGACGTCTTCATGCCTTCCGCCAGCTGTAGTTGAAACTATGCTTCCTAGCCAGATAAGTGAAGGAACTGACCTCTGTCAAATCTCTCCCATTGATTGTGACTGGTGCTGGCTCTTGTTGCTATTGGTCACTGGAAATCTTCATCAGATCCGTCTTCTCAATGTTCACTTGAAGTCCTGCCTTCTCTGCTTACTTCTTCTGCTAACCTGTTGGTCTTCGCCTGTAGTTCTTCGAGTTTGTGTGATGTGAGACACAAATAATCTGCAAAATCCAGATCTTCTAGAGTCTTCTTATCAGTCAGTCCAACATATTCCTCTATTCTCTTTCTCCACTCACAGTCTGACGCATATTCCAGTCCACCGCAATTAGGAATATCATCGGTGGCAGAAGGCAGCCAGCCTTGTCTTACTCCTGTATTCACTCCGAACGCCTAGCTCAGTTCTCCGTAGTGAGCCATCTGACATGTGGCATTGTCAAACAGCTGTTGAATGAGGTTGATAAAGACTCAGGGTACTGCACTCCATAATGTTGAAGTAGTTTTCTAATTACTTCTCAGTCAACGCTGTCTGTCGAAGACGTTTCCGAAGTCGATAAAGCTGAGGCAGAGATTTCAATGCCATTCTTTGCTCTGTTCTATGACGATGCGTAGAGTCATGATTTGATCAGCACATGATTTGCCTTTCGTGAGTCAATCTGGTCCTAGGTTGGTTGAGTTCTGCATGCAGTGTCTTTTCTAAATCTCTCTAGGATGATTCTTGACATGTATGACAGCATGATTCCCCGACAGTTCTTTAAGACACCTAAGACGCCTTCCATAGATTTTCTTTCAGAAAAAAAAACTATATTTTACTGGATCGAATGAAATCCCTTCTCTGGAAATCTTACGCAGTAAGTACTTTGTGATAAATCACGATATTCTCCCTTTGGAAGCTCAAACTCTATTCAGTCTACTGTCGATGTCATAAATGGCATAAGTGGTGGGTTTCAAAACGGTTTATATCAATTATTAGTAGTATAAGTAGCTGAAGAGTCATAAACTAGGACGAAACATCTGGCTGTCCAGTACTCCTTGTGGCTGGTTTCCCAATAGTTCCCTATCTGTCAGCTCATGATGAAATCCTCCAACCAATTAGTAAGATATACCAACAGGCTGATTTAACTCTCCTTCACTATAAGAAGCAGAAAAGAGAACTGTTCATCTATGCCTAAGTATCCTCACTAACACAAGCACGCATACATGTTTTCGATTTGGTTGTGTTCTCTGAGCTGGATAGTTTATAGTTGCGAAGCTTTCATTGCCCCTCCCCCACTAGGCAACATCTTCAGTGCATACACTTCAATTCGATGAAGTGAGCTTTTAGATTTCTCCACGAGTTTATAAGTCATCTCTCCTGGTGGGTGAACTTGAACATGATTGGTTGCTTTTGTGTGTTTTCACACCTTTTAGTCTACTTCTATTGGAACTGATTGTTTCCTTGACTTGAACTTTGACCCTTTGTGTGTGTTTCAGATTTCCGTCTTATCGATTGGTAAATTTTATCGATGTCAATGTGTCTATTAATTGCCTTTTCACTAGAATACCAGGCTTTTAAAAATTTTCTGGCATTCTTGGTGTTTCCTCTGTCTAATATTTGAAAGCTGGTTTTCCCAATCGAATTGATGTCCGTGGTTGTTTGTATGCAGTAAGAAGATATGAGGCAGTGGATGTCATGTCTTTTGATGGCTAGTTTATGATCATGGATACGATGACGAAGAGGAGGGGTGTCCACTTTGGTCAATGTAGTGTTTTTCGCAGTCGTTGTTACAATTTATTTTGTAAATGATGTTGGTTTTATCTTCTTTCGTTGTTGAGTTTTTTGGTTGACACAGAGCTGGCTGGCTGTCTGAGTGAAGTGATTTTGTCGGTTTGTGTGCAACATCAATTCCTAAAGGTTTGAAGAGTCTTGCAGTGATTTCTGAGATATCATGTATACATGGTATAGCGACTTTCCTTGAGGAGGGGGGGCAATGATTTCGTAGGTTGGCTTGGACGTATATGTCTTCCGATGAAACTCCATAAGATATCTTTCTTCAATTTTCCTTAAGGTGGGAGTCCTGTAATGAGTCCTCATATCGCCTCGTAGGGGACATTGAAAGCTTGGCAGCTTGACTATTCAGCTCAGCGAACACAAACACATCAAAATCATCCACCTGAGCTACAAATCTTCTCCATCATATCTACACATAGATGTATACAGTACAACTAGTATTAAAAGCAAAACCAGATATATGCATTGTATAAAATAGGAACGATAAGTCATTCATACCTAAGAATACCTGAGTATATAAGTGTCTGCAAAAGGAAAGACCTTTATCCTTGAATAGAAAACATTACACTCCACAAACACACACACACACGAAAAGAACCACTTGTTGTTCAACTGATAAAAAAATATTTCACAAAACCATAGAGAGAGAGAGAAAAAAGTCGGCTTCTGATAGACAGTAAGAAGTGAAACCACTGGAAACTACTTGAAACTTAATATAATAATAAGAGACTGTTCTATTTATCAGTTACATTAGATAATTCTACTAATACTTTTACTAATAATTATACAAGCAATAATAACTCATACTTGAACATTCAGTAAGAGTTATTTACAGCTACGTAGACAGAAAACTTTAAAAAAAATATGAAGCTACAATGATTGGAAGTAATCGACAGTTATCCGGGGAAAAGGATTTCAACTAGTATCCAACCTGTCACCCATTGGTGGAGTAACGGCAGAAGACAAGGGCCAGGCAACAGATCGTTTATTTATTAAGGAAATCAATACATATTTATAGATTTTCATGTACATTATTACAGATCATTGTAAGCTGAACGTTAATCTTTCATCTCTTTGTGGCCGTTTATTAAAATTCAGATTATCTATCTGCAAATTGTGTCCCCGTACGCAAAGTCTGCTGTGATTGGTTGTTGAGTCAGTCTTTGTTCTTATTTTTCTCATGACCAATATTGGGGACGTACACATTGACATAAATTACTATCTACCGATTTTGGCTAGCAGCCAGCCTTCACCATAGTAGGATGTTCGCCAACCACGCCACATGTGGTTTGGAGTTCGATCCCTGGCCGCAGCATTCCTACACCTTGCTAAGTCGGTAATCAAGACCGGTAAAGAGGAAAGGTTGGGTCTGAGGACAGCAATCCTACCCCGTAATGAAAAAAAAATGAACACCACTGCTACCGAAACTTCAAAGCTGTGGCCTGAAGCCCTGTGGTTCAATTGTGATCGTGAAGGGATCAAATAAATAATAATGATAATCCAGCCTTCTCCATCTTCTGCATAGATTATCTTATCAAACAAGAACTGAAGCAACTAACCTATGCGGGAGGGCGATGATAAATCTCGGTGTACAATAACTTCAGCTATTTACGCTTGTGATGATTCAACTTCATCAATGTGGCATATCAATCAGGATCACCTGAGTGTTTCTAAATAATTGTCCCGTAGTGCGTCGGCGATTCAGTGGTAATTCGTCCACACCACAGCCGAAGCACTCCTTAACTGCTCTTCAACGGTCTTGGGTCCAGCAATGCTGGAAGGTTGGGCTTGAGGATAGCAACCTCAGGCCACCACTGGTGATGAAATTTCAAGGTCACGAATATACACATTGGATCATAGGAATTATTAAAAAGACGGTTGCGGTGAAGAAAAACTTTTTTCTTTTCGACGAAGTCATCAACTAGACAGCTGTAAATTTGTGTATTTATTTTAAAAGTTTGTGAGAAAGTTCCAGAATTATTTCCGGTCAGAGGTCAGATTAATAAAACCCCAATGTGTAATAATCAGGAAGATCGGGTAGAAAAGACAAAACAGGATTACAATTACTGGAAAACTCGTCAGTTTGTATAATTACGGGTTAAGGACGTAGTATTAACGAGATGGGTAGGAGGTTCGGACATATAAAGATAAAAAGCAGTAAACAAATCTAATAATGCAGATAGAAATTTAAAAAAGGTAAATATAACAGAAATAAATGGTAAGGTTAGACAAGAAAAGTAATAGGATAATCATTATTGCAGAGACTGACTTTTCATGATGGCCAGGGTAAAGACAACGGTTGGATGTATTTCTCTTAGACACATAGCGTGGAAGGAACCTGAGAGAAACAACCTCTTTTACCTACCTGCGAAGCATCGTTTCAACTACAGGCGGAACTGACGAGGATATCAAAGCAAGACAAGCTTTCACTACTCTCAAGTCTGTGTGGGGGTCAACAGCACCACTCAGCATCAAAAATAAGATCCAGATTTTCAACTCCAATGTGAAGTCAGTCAGTGCTACTATACGGATCAGAGACTTGGCGTGTCATAAAGAGCATCTCAAACAAACTACAGACCTTCATCAACAGCTCTCTTCGCTCAATACTACTCGAGATCAGATGGCCGGACAGAAAAGATCAGTAACAGGGATCTCTGGGAGCAAACCAACCAGGAACCAATGGTGAAACAAATAGGCAGGAAGAAATGGAGATGGATTGGCTGGTCATACTCTGAGGAAACCATCAAGTGACATCACTAGACAAGCCATTGTTCGAGTGGAACCCGAAAGGGAAGCGGCGAGTTGGTCGTCAGTGCAAGGGTGACTTGGAGGAGGTCATGTGAAGAGGAGATGAAAACGTGTGGGCAGACGTGGATCCAGGTGAAAACGTTAGCAGAGAACCGAACGCAGTGGAGACATGCGGTTGAAGTCCTATGTTCCTCTAGGAATTAAAGGAAACAATAATAATAATACATAGCGTGGGTTTGAGTTTTTGGATTGCCAGTGCCTCAGGTATTCCTAGATGTTTTGATTTCACTCCCCTTGAGGGGTTTGATACGACCTTGTATATGATATTGAGGGACTTTTCAAATGGGGCTGAATGTCCAGAATTCACGAGATGTTTTGTTATCGAACTGTACACCCCTCTGCGTTCTCCTTTTACTAGCCATGTAGGATAGTGTTCTTGCAGTTTAAGCTTAAAGCCGCTCTCTTCCCAAAAGAATAATAATTTCCTTTGGAAACCAAGTGATTTAGATAGTACAGAATATATGATCTGCTTGATACTACCATAAATATTAAACGAGAAAGGAGGCATATTTGCACAAAATTATATATACTACTGACCGGTTGATATGAGTAGTTATATACCAGTTATACCAAGAAGCAGTAGTGTTTGAAAGTCAGAGAGAAGAGCTCATCAATAGTGTGTGCAGTTTGATCTGGCTAGCAAGCACTACCGGTTGATGTGAGTAGTATACAGTTATTCATCTGAATCAATCAGTAGTAGCAGTAGTAGTTTTATGTTTGTCACGACACAGATGAGTAGGAATTCAAGGTGTTCATAGTGTTACCATATTCAAAGTTTAACACACGATTACTAATAAAATGACGAGTAAGACGACGGTGAAGTTTGCAAACTCACTCAGCCATAATGTCTACAACCTGAAGAATCGTATTCACCCGATCGGATGAAATAACCTAATCTATAAAATACCTTGCAATGACCACAAAGTCAAGTGAACAAATCGATCCAATAAATCAGGATCAGTTACATAAAAGAAACGAAGGTGTTCAGCGAAGGGACTCTTTTCGGCGAATTCATTCACTTAGCTGTACAATCGCATATTTATACAATTTTGTTTGTGTGTGTGTACATTAGATTTATAAAGTTTAGATAATTATGTAATATAAGTAATTTTTGGCTTGGAAACAAACGTTAAGATGGAAAATAAAATAGAATTGATTAAGTGAGTAGAATTCAGTTACGTTATATCTATGTTATTCCTTAACGTTCCCAGCGGAACAAACGGCTTTAAGATACAGCTTTGAAGTTTGAGTAGCAGTGGGTTTTTTTCCGGGGTGGGGTTGCTAGCCTAGTGCCCGACCTCCCTCCACCTTGTCGGGATTATAACTGGCAAATGGGGGGGGGGGTAAAGGTGTACATCGGCCCCAACTCGAACCCCGGGCCACGTGCATGGTCGGCCAGCACCACCGGCGCACAGTTTCGTTATTGGAACTCAGGAATTCGTCTACAAGGGGTTCCATTGACCCTCAAAAAGGTGAACCACTGAGAGGAAAACTGAACAGTACCAACGCACGCACTAAGATGCAATCATACCATAAGGTGGGATAAACCCACAGTTCTAAAATAGAATATAGTTATTTAGACACAGAGAGAGATTGGTGACCCCTGGATCTTCGTTTATGAAGTCTACTTCAAAACCCATAAAATCAGAATGACACAACACTAGGACCTCATAGGTATCGAAAAAAATAATAATTACAAATAAAATAAAAAGTTAAGTAATAAAGAGTAATATAAGCAAAGTCTGGAAGTCCAGTGAAGAGTAGTAATTTGATGTGACTACGAGCAATAGATTGTGCTCAAAACGTCATCAGTGAATAAATATCAAATGAAACTGTTCTCTTCTGGAATAAACATATTTACCTTTTAGTCAAAAGTTGGAGCGTGTGATAAAGAAATCGTGAGGGAGAGAGAGATAGGTTAAGTATAAATTTGGTTTGTCTGTCCCACTGAGATCAATTAAAATGATCCATGCATCAAAATGTGGGCCTAAAGCTCCCTGCTGAACACCTCCATCTGCCTATTATTAGTTCAGAATGTGCATCATTATGACAGTAAGTCTTCCAGATTGATGACAACATTGGAAACCTCACTGGCAGGATTTAGTCGGTGTCAACACTTAGGACTATATGCATGGTATTAGTCACTCCCTTGTCACTACCTGTCAGTATATCCAGTACACCCGTACGAAAAGTCAGTGTTGAGGAGGAATATCTCAATCACTATTTCACTGACTACAGCACTGGGTAACATGGATCCAAACGCACCAGTTGGCAGACAGCCTCTAACCGTGTGACTTCAATATACTAATTTATTCTAAATTATTTCAGTGTTCGCCAACGGATGTTTTTGTTCAGAAAACATTTAATTGGTTAAACAAGCATATTAAAAATTTTAAAAGTGAGTGAACGAAGAATCTTCTTTTAATCGGACACTAGTCAGTAACTAGTGTAATGTGTCTAGTCCTCGTCGTTGATGCAGGCTGAATTCTATCAGCCAGTCATATTAGCAATGTCGCCGCGATTCTAGGTCGCTCGCCATCATGTTGCACTGTGAATTGTTTATTTTAGATGGTTGGAGGCAATCGGCCGGAAGCCATGCTTGACCTAGGTTTCGTTCTAGTCGGCACTCACCCGTCATTCAGCAAGGCGTATTTGAAACCTCATGTGCCTTCTGAGATTCGAACCCGTGCCACCGAGTGCTTCAGTCAGAGACGTTACTACTGAGATATCCGGGCTCACGATTGACCTCCTCTAAGAGTGTATTTGATATTTTTCATTGGACACTAGTTAATAACTTGTGTAATGTGTTTAGCACGAAACCTAGGTACAAGACTTCCTGCCGATCGCCTCCAATCATCTAATACCAACAATTCCAAGTGCTCCATGATGCCGAGTGGTATGGTGGCCACATTGCAAACATGACTGATACGATTTATTCCGCACCAATGCTAAGGACTAGACACATTACAGCAGTTACTAACTAGTGTTGAATCAAAAGTATCAAATACAGTCAGTTCTACAGCAGGTCAATCATGAGACGGAATAGCTCGGTGGTAATGTCTCTGACTGAAGCACAATGTGATACAGATTCAAATCTCAGAAGAGACATGAGTTATTTAAGGGGCTGCAGATACTCCTTGCTGACTGACTGGTGAGTGCCAACTAGCACGAAACGTAGTTTCAAGGCTTCCTGTCAACTGCTTCCAATCGTCTAATACCAACAAAGAATATTTTTTTCGATAAATTTTTCTTCTTCACCAAGTTCTAAATTTATATGACCATAATAACTAGAGGATTATTGCCATTGAAATAATGGAGAAGATTTGTACCTCAGGTGAATCATAGTGAATTAGTTTTGTTCCCTGAGCTGGTTGGTCTAATTGCCAATCTTTCATCATCCTTCTAGACAGCATCTTCAGCTCAAGTTTTAGCATAAAATGAACTTATTTAAATTCCCCATGAATGATGTAAATGTAATCGTTAATATTAATCAATGCATAAGAGGTGTTTGTTGATTAAGTGTACAATTTAAATAAGTTCATTTTATGCTAAAACTTGAGCTGAAGATGCTGTCTAGAAGGAAGATGAAAGCTTGGCAATTAAATCAACCACCTCCTCAGAGAACACAACAAATTCAATTATTGCCATAAACAACATTAGTGTTTTAAATTACACTGAACCAATAATATCAACAAACTACAACTCAAAGGCATTAGTAAGAGACAATATTGATCAATATAACATCAAATTGATTGAATATCAAATAAATTATGGGATAGCATACGTGATTTAAGAATATGCGTAGACCACAGCAGACTAGAATAACGGTAGTGACTAGACCTGTTTCTTTTGTACACGGAGCTTCGGTTATTTTAAGCAAATTGCAATGGCTTTTGCCACTTGCAGTGTTCGGTATCTTGAGGACTTTGGTGAGTTATTGGATACCAGATATATGATAGAAGACGACTAGCTGTATGTCCTGTTTGGACGAGGTGATCTAACATAGAACTGTTGGTGGCTTTAACGACACCTTTATTTGGTCACACTAGTAGGTATTCCCGAATACGAAAAATCAAGTTTCTGGAGTAACAGACAATTTAAATAGCTCCACAGAAGCACAAATCACTATGAACGGGAGAAATTTGACACAGGTCACTTCGTGCATTCACTTATGCAGTCAGGAAGCACGGTTTCAACTACAGGTGGAAATTAGTAGACAAAAGACAAGTAGTTCAGCAAAGAGTCTCTTTTCGGCGAATTCATTTTCAAAGCTGTACAATCGCAAATATATATAGATATTTGCGATTGTACAGCTTTGAAAATGAATTCGCCGAAAAGAGACTCTTTGCTGAACTACTTGTCTTTTGTCTACTAATGTCCGAATGGGGATTATTCATGAACAGGTGGAAATGTCAAAGCAGGCCAGAATCGGAAAGGTAAGATATGCTCTCATCAACCGGAAACCAATTTGGAAATCTTCTGCTTCACTCACTCAGACAGCATAAACAACAAGATTCGGATTCTGTTCAACACAAATGTGAAGTCGATTAGTCCTTCTATACGGATCAGAAACTCGCACTGCGCGCCCGTCACCAAGAGGATTTCCGACAGGCTACTGCTGAATTTTGTAAACAGGTGGCGCTTTCGCTGTCTCCACACTGAAGTTCAAATGACCAGTTGGCAAGAAACAATAAGCAAGAAGAAATTATGGCTGGGAATAAACCAACAGGTGAGAGCCGATCAATCAACAAATATTTAGGAGGAAATGGAGATGGGTAGACATGTTGAGCAGGCCGTCCATTGACGTCGCGCACCAGGCCCTCAAATAGGAATCCCAATGTGAATCGATGAGTGGGTCGTCAGTGCGATTTGGAGGAGATGAGAGCTTATGGGCAATCGTGAAGCTAACCAGCTGAAAAGGACAGCAAAGCATAGCAGAAAGTGTAGATGTGTTGTTGAAGCCCTATATTCCTTTAGAAACGCAAGGGAATGATAACAATTTTACTATTGTTTGTGACAACTCTCCACTTTACTTGTTACCCTCTTCAGCTTCTTTTCGCTAAACTACTTGGTTTCTTTCCTGTTACCAAACAAATCACCCTACACTGGATGATCTCATGTGTAACAACAAAACGATTGATTATAGAACAGCCATTTTGTTTTATTGATTCATTTTCGTTCCCAGTGGAACATATTTCTTTGAGCTGGAGAGCCTGCAAGTTTCAGTAGCAGTGAAGTTCAGTTTTACGGGATGATATTGCTAGCCTTACACCCAACCTTCCCTCTTTACACGGCTTTTTTACTTAACGGTCAATTGAAGTAAAGGGGTGCTTCGACTGGGGATCGAACCCTAGACCACTTGCGCACTTGGCCAGTCTTATAACACTGAGCCAGCGACGCGTCTTTTGTTCATTTCAGTACCTTCCTTAAAATGCCAATATTCTTTTTTTCTCTACACGTACACACAGAGAAATAAGAAGCTGAGAAACACCCAAAATTACGATTTATAGATATCAGATTACACTTGAGAGAATATTAACTAAGGAATACAGTGATTCACATTCACTATTATTATTATTATTATAATAAAAAAGGTACATATATTTAATAGCTTGTAGAGCTTATTGAGTGTGTATGTGTATGCTACTTGTGTGATGTAGCAATTTATTTTGAATAAACCACAGTTTTTTTTCAATACAAATAACAATTTACATTGATTAATTTAAACAAATTTATTAGCTACCTTCATTTTAGGAGCAGATTAGCTGAAACAGTAGTAAACAAAGCAAAGAAAGCTTGTTCTCTTTATTGAGATAAAATATAAGCGCAACCACTCTTTTATTTTTTATTTTAATGCATAATAGGGTCAGCTATATTCTGTAAACAATCTACAACCCCCCCCCCTCTTTCTATCCTTTCCTTATATCCCTGGGGTTTCATTAACAAAAAGTTTTACTTCAGATGTTTACGATATCATGGATTTCTTAACCATATCTACTATCCGTAGTTAAACAAATCACAGGAACAATTTTGAATAGACAATGTTGCAACGAAGTAAACTAATTTTTTCGATGTAGTCATCATACTGCGGTCAACGTACGAGTTCACTTGCTCTTGTGGAGCTAAGTACGTCGGTGGCATAGCGGTTAGGACGCTCGCCCACCATGCACATGGTCTGGGGTTCGATCCCCGGCTGACGCACTCCTTTACCTCGCCAAGCCAGAAATAAAAAAAGCTGGTAAGAGAGAAGGTTAGGCATGAGGCTAGAAACCCCATCCTAAAAAACAAACACTGCTACAGAAACTTCAAGCCTTCTAGCTTGAAGCCCTATGTTCCACTGGGGAAGTGAAGGAAAAAAAATGCGTCCACTTGTATAACGCACCAGAAAGTACTAATCAGTCTGGCTAGTTAAGAGAAAACGTAGGTATGCGTATATAGTTTTGACTGGACGCTAGTTAGTAACCAGTGTAATGTGATTAGTCCTCGGCGTTGGTGCAGACTAAATTCTACCCGTCAGTCAAGTTTGCAATGTCGCCAGCATGCTACGTGACTCGTCATCACGGTGCACTTTGAATTGTTGGTATTAGATGATTGGAGGCAATCGACAGGAAGACTCATCTCACCTAGGTTTCGTGCTAGTCGGCAGTCACTGGTCAGTCAGCAAGGCGTATCTACAGCCTAGAAGGAACTCATGTCCCTTCTGAGATTCCAACCCGCGTCACTCAGTGCTTCGGTCTGAGACATTACCACTGAGCTATTCGGGCGAGAGATTGACCTCCTGTAGGACTGATTGTATTGGATATTTTTTAACTGGACAATAGCAAGTAACCAGTGTAATGCGTTTAGTACAAAACCTAGGTCAGACAAGGCTTCCTGCCGAAACAGTTCAGCTTTCTAAAATCAACAATTCACAGTGCACCGTGATGGTGAGCTACCTAGGATGGTGGCCATGTTGAAACATGACTGATAGAATTCAGTCTACGCCAACACCAAGGACTAGACACATTGTACTAGTTACTTACTGATGTCCAATCAAAACTATCCAACACAGTCCCACAGGGGGTCATTGCAAGCCTGAATATCTCAGTGATAACGTGTGAGACTGAAGCACTGAGTGATGAGGGTGCGAATCTAAGAAGGGACATGAGTTCTTTTAAGGTTGCAGATACCCCTTGCTGACTGAATGTTGACTTCCTACTAGCACGAAATCCAGGTTCAAGGCTTACTCCCAATATATAAAGGTCGCTAGCAGATCATCCGGTGAAGTCAAGACATTCGGCTTCATTCGGAAGTTCCTTCGAAGTTCTGTTATGGCGTGTATTACTTACAAAACTTATCAAAGGCATATAAAGAGATCTTCCTTGGCACAGCAAACAATATCAAATAACGGAGAGATAGATTTGACGTCAGAGAGAGTGAGAGAGTGAAAATCAACCAGTCTTTCGGGTAAACATGCGAGACATGAAAAGAAGCGGAAGAAAGACAATACAAAAGGCAGAAGTAGAACAACATGGGAGGTCAATAGCCTGGCAATGATTCTGAAGAGTCATTATCGCTGCACATATTCGTGTTTTAGTCCATCTTATCAATTACCAAATCTGGGTGAACAGCGTCCATTTGTAATGGTGAGCAGCGATCTGATTGGTCGGTTGGTTCAGGGTCACTTGACTTTGGTGTCTATTCTTCGCTGTTGCCAGGACCCGTTTGTATGGTAATTTTATCATTATAATTATTATTTGTCGCCCCTTGAAATTACACCCAGGTTGTCCTACTTGTTTATTTCTCTGTAGGATTCATATTGTCTCTCAGATCACTGACTATAACTCACCGCATGAAAACAAAGGCCTTAGCTGATAATAAATACACAAAAATATCATTGAAGTATTCAATTTTTTTCATGCAGGATCCACAGACATTAACACTAATTTCATCTCAGTGCTTTTTTATAGTTCAAATACCTGGAGTGTCAATGAAACCATTTTCAAAGGCCTTCTTAAGACTTTCATCAATAGCTGCCTTCGCTGGCTGCATACTGAAGATTGGACCTTCTTCCCAGGGACTCTGACAATTAATGGACCAAGGACCTATCGCCAGGCCAATATGCTAAAAGAAATAGAGATGGATTGGACACACGCGTGCGTCAGTGGCACAGTGGTAGAATGCTCGCCAACCAAGTCACATGTGGTTCGGGGTTCGATCCCCGGCCAGTAATAAATAAAGCTGGTAAAGAGGAAAGGTGGGGAATGAGGTGGTTTGCAACTCCATCCTGTAAAGATTAACACTGCTACAGAAACTTCAAGCCTCTAGCTTGAAGGTACCCTATGTTCCACTGGGAACGTGAAGGAATGAAAAAAAATGAAATGATGAAATGAACACACACACACACACGCTAGAGACCAATGAGTAGAACTCGAACGGAAATCGATGAGTTGAATGTGAGTAAGAGGGTGACACGAAGGAAATCAAATGAAGGGGAAGATGAAAGCCAGCTAAAAGGCCAGTTAGTGAACACAGCAAACTAGAGTTGTGCTGCGGAAGCCTTATGTTCCACTCGGAACCCATGTGAATAATATTATTAATAATAATAATAAATATAATAATGTTACTGACTATACTTCATTTATATAGATTTAAATGATAATCAAACTCACTAGCTATTGACTGTCTTCTGTCTGTGTCACTAAACACAATCCGATGCAATTTCGATTTGTCTTTATTGACTATTGTTTGTTAACATTAATTGACTTATAGCTGTAGAGGTTGAATGGAAAAGTTATTCCTAGGATAAATTTTTCAGTGCAGTGATACTTCTTCTGAGCAAAATGAAAAAAAATCAGAAAAGTCTATTTTTAGAACATTTTATTAAACGTTTATGTATATTTACTCATTACCCATTAAGTGTGATACATTTTAATTGATAATACATACAATGGGGAAAAAATGATGATACCGTTTCAGAAGCACTGACAACGGCTAGACTTCTTTGGTGTACAACAGTGTAACAATGAGTCAGAAATTTGGAGTGTCGTAAAAAGGGTTTTCAACAGCCTATCACAGACTTTTATCAACAGCTGCCACCTCCACTGGGGCTAGCTCCATACTGAAGATCAAATGACTACATTATGGATAAGATTTTATTTGGCAAAGTCTCACACAGTGTTGGTATACAGTAATATTAACTGATGACCACATTTCGAGCACAAACTATTGCTACTCATAATCATATCAAGGCATTACTCACACAAACACAACTTCTTTCCTTCATTTATATACATGTGTGGAATCGATTCGATTTTTGAATAAAAATCAATATGGGATAATGTACATTCAGAAATAATAACAATATGAGTGTAATTGATCCATTGCAATTAGATGGGAAATAAGACGAGTGTTTTTATAGTCATAATAAGTTAATTGTTAGAATGTTGTGATGTGCTTGAATTGAAATAGAATTTTAAGATTATTTATTATCCTCTTCTGATTTGACTGACTGGTGGTAATAATATCTTCCATACATATCTCTGGTATTTGCATCAAGTCATTTTTCTTATACTACATAAGGAGGGACCCTACGTGGTAGGATTCTCAATAAAGCAGGAATTAGGGTGTCATTCAAATCAACAAACCCAATCAGGTAGGACAAGATCTGTAGATTGACCCAATTAGACAAAATAGTATAATTTACAAAATACCTCGCGATGACTGTGAGTGAAGTGAACTACCTAGGTCAAACTAGTAGATCAGGAGTAGAGAGATTGTCGGAACATAACAATTTAGCTAAGGTTAGAATGATTGACCCCACCTGCGAAGATAAGTAATTTAGAAAAACAAACTCAGCTATCGCAATGCATGCATTAACACACACAATAGGGTGGGAGAGGGTTAAAATTCTAAAGAGTCACATAGGTAGATGGAGAGAAAGAGGTTGATTACGGAATCCTTGTTCATTGAGTTTACACCCAATATATGCAACAGAAATGACTCAATGCAAATACCAGAAATATGGAAGATATTATTACCGCCGGTCAAATCAGAAGAGAATAATAAATAATCTTTACATTCTATTTCTATTCAAACACGTCAAAACATTCTAACAATTAACTTATTATGACTATAAAAACACTCGTCGTATTTCCCATATAATTGTAATGGATCAATAACACTCATATTGTTATTATTTCTGAATGTACATTATCCCATATTGATTTTTATTCAAAAATCGAATCGATTCCACACATGTATATAAATGAAGGAAAGAAGTTGTGTTTGTGTGAGTAATGCCTTGATATGATTATGAGTAGCAATAGTTTGTGCTCGAAATGTGGTCATCAGTTAATATTACTGTATACCAACACTGTGTGAGACTTTGTCAAAATAAAATCTTATCCATAATTAAGTTATGCTCTACCACAGTGTCCAACTTTTATACTTATATCAATGATCAAATGACTAGTCGGCCAGCCAGAAAGAATTAGCAACTATGAAACTCTTCATTGGAACAAACTAACAAGCAAGAGCCGGTTGCTCAACAAATATATATGAGGAAATGGAGGTGGTTCGAACATACGCCAGTGAGGAGGCCGTCGAATGACATCGTGCGCAATGCAGACCATTGCTCGAGTGGAATCCGAATGGGAAGCGACGAGTGGGTCGTCAGTGTGAGGTCAATATGAAGGAGGACGTGTGGGAAAGAGGATATGAGAGATTCTGAGTAATCGTGGAGCTAACCAGCTGAAGAGGACGGCAGAGAATAGAAAAAGTGGAAGAAAGTGTTGTTGAATCCCTATGTTCCACTCGGAACCAAAGGGAATAGCAATAATATCAATAATAATGGAAACCAAACTATGGGGCCATTAACTTATAGTTCCGCAGTAAGTCAGTAGTTTCCTGGCTTACATTTTCGCATCACAGAGAATGAGTACCCGTCAAATAAGGTATTGTAAATATTAGATAGTTGTAGGCAATCGGCCACAGGAAGCCTTGCCTGACCTAGGTTTCGGGCTAGTTGGCACTCGTCAGCAAGGCGAATCTCCATTTGGGCGGAGTAGTTCTGCTCTGTGACTGCAGTAGTTTATATATGCCGCTTTCATCGTCCCCCTTCTAGACAACATTTCCAGAGCTAACTTCACAATGTGAAGTGAGTTTCTTTTGAAAATCATTTTCCTATTTTCCTTAATTTGCCAATTTTATTTACTAGTATTATTATTTATTAAAATACAAGCTTAGTACATTTTGGGCACTGAGAGAGGCGCCACCCAAAGTCTCATAGTTCGTTAGAGGGCTGGGGTACTGCCCCGGACGCCCAGACAGACAGAAACAGGTGGTTGTCTTATGGGAACCATTGACTATAAGTCTGATAAGCAAGGCAGTGGAACAGCCTCAGAAGATATACTCCGATGATTTCCGGTGACTTGAACAACTAGATACGGCATTCGATCCTTTCGGATACTAGAGACTATTGTACATCACCACTGGTGTTCAGCATCAGGGTTTTCCAGCTCCCCCGCCTCCGTATCCCTAGGTAGGTCAGCATGTCTATTAATCCGGTGGTAAGCGCCAAACAGTCATTATTGACTCTTTACAAAAGGGTATACCATACAAAATAAATGCCAAAATAACTAGGATGACAGTGAGACGTTCGCCAGAGTAAAAATTCTTCAAATGGCGACCGGTACTTTGTACACAAGATATCATAGCCTTATAAATACTTGGGACGCTTTATTGAGCTTACACACACACGCACACACACACACACACACAATCAGATACATAGTTATGATGAGCACAAAGGCTAAAGAATTTCAGTGATGATGAAGAAATCAATAAGAATAAGAGACACAGGTAGTGTTGAAATGTGTGTACCTGTGAGTGTGTGTGTCGGTGGGTGGGTGGTGAGAGTGAGAGCTTGAGGTGGATAGACAAAATTGGCGCATAAAAATGTGAATCTGACAAAGAGGCTGCTACTGAATTCTACTTGAATGGCAAATAATCATACAAATAATAATAATAACAATGATAATAATAATAATAATAATAGTGGTTATAGTAATTTATACATAAGTGTCAAATTTCAGTTTGCCATTCTTAACATTATAACCAAAAATGTATCAGAGAATTTCTTTTTGAAAAGATGGTTATTCAGCGTCAAGTTTAAACATAAAGATTAAAATAATTAAACTAGCTATGCGTCTAATGTTTATTTAGATTAGATTGATTCGATTTATTAAATATTTTATCATGAGCTAATATCGGTTGAAGAACCATTAGAAAACCACCAGGGAGTAATGGACAGATAGTAGTTTCGTCCTATTTTGGGACTCTTCATTGGCAAACATCCACAGCTAGGGTTTGAACCTACGACCGAGCTCGTAGACGATTAAGCCACTGGGACCCAATCCACTGGCCGATCCATGAATTCCAGCTTCACAGTACAGCGTGACTGACACTAGCCAGTGTCGTCTCTGGACATTATTTGTCCTCAAACCCGACCTGACCATGGACCCCACTGGTCACGACTTCCCACTAGAACCCCAGGTAACTACCTACCTGAATAGGGTCAGTTGCTAGTGAACAACAGACTGATATTCAAGTGTTGGTTTGCAGGGATTCGATTTGTCTGCTTACAGGATTTCATCACAACCTGATATTAGTCAGAGAACCATTGTAAAATCAGGGAGTATTGGACATCTGTTTCGTGAATTGGCAGAAGTTCATGAGTTGGCGATTGGATTGGGTCCCAGTGGCTTAATGGTCTACGAGCTGGCTAGCCTTGTAAACAGAAGGTCATGGGTTCTAACCCCAGCGAGTGTGTACTTCTGAAGAATCCCAAACTAGGACGAAACAGCTGGCTCTCCAGTACCGATGTCAGTTCATGATGAAATCTTCCTGCCAATAAATTATGCACGAAAGGTCATCCAGTTAAAAAATAATTCAGCTTCATCACTGTGTGTGATAATTAAAATATAGACTTATCTAATATGGAATTACATTCTACCACCACAGTGCGCCCAAGGTCTACATACTTACATTAATGATCTTTATTGTTAATTAAGCCTTAAATCTCAGGTGTATTAAAGCAATTAATGCGTAAATTCACATTTGGAATTCCACTTTCTCACTGAAACTATATGAATATATATACATATATATTCACATTGCTGTAGAAAGACTAATTAACGGAGGAATTTATAAGCAGTCGTCTTTTTCTTCAGGCTCCTGTTTGTTGTAACCCTCTTTGTCACATTATAAATGTTTATTAAAATACACTGAATAATAATAATAAATTGATTTTGGCTTTGATTGACACTCTGATTATGAATCTGAAGGACGATAGTCACTGACATTGACATACTATTTCAGCGTATATCTTGTTGCTTTATCACAGATATATTTTATCAATATATGCATTATAAGTAGTATAGAAATATTTAAAACAATAACTGTTCCCTTTATTGAATTTAGTTAGACAAAACAATAAGAAGACGTAATTTATCTGAAACGTGTGTAATGTTGTATTCGCGCACAACACCTATTTCGAACAATCTGATCCATTTCTATTCAACTTCATCATAGACGTACTAATGGACTTCACCCCAACTCACTTCAGAGATTCAGGGATTGACTTGCTACCAGGGAATAATTTCGTTGACTTAGAATATGCAGATGATATAGTCCTTCTAGGCAAGGACGCTGACAAAATCCAGCAGAGTCGTCTGAACACCTTGAGCAGCAATCTTCCCATGTTTGGCATGCGATTCGCCCTTGTAAAATGTAAGATGATGTTACAGGACTGGACTACACTGACTCCTAGTTTAGAAATAGGGAGTGAAGTGGTAGAGCACGTTGACCGCTTCACTTATTTGGGAAGTACTATCAGCCCCAAAGGGTTGATCTCTGACGAAATCTCAGCACGGATACAGAGGGCTCTTTTCGCATATGCTAGTTAACGTCGTCTCTGGCGTGGATGTTATATCTGACTATCGACCAAAGGGCGTGTTTACTGCTCAGCAGTCTGCTCCGTCCTCCTTTATGGCTGTGAAACCTGGCCATTGAGAGCGGAAGACATGAAAAGATTAGCTGTCTTTGATCATAGGTGTCTGCGTTCTATCTCCCGTGTGTGCTAATATAGGGTATAGTATAATAGGGTGAGCAATATTGAGGTTAGGCGTTGAGTGCTAGGTCAGGAGGGGAAATCAATCGACGAGACTGTGAAATTACATCGACTGAGGTGGTTACGACATGTGTTACGTATGCCTAGTCATCGCATTCCTCGACGGGAAATGTTAGCTGACATAGGGTCCTTGTGACTCATGATTTCCAGTTAAACCATTTTGTTCTTCGTTATTACTATTCCTTTGTCTCACACCTCTGTTTACTGTCTCTAAGATGCATTTCTCCTACTTTCTTCTCTTGCTTTGTTTGCTACATGGAGGGAGTGTGGTGACTTGAAGTGCCGCACATATGTGAAAAGTTCTATGTCGAAAACAGACAGACAGACAGAATCTGATCCATCACGCACAGACTTGTCATAGGAATACATGTGCATGAAATTAATAGAGTTAAGGTGTGAGAAAATAAACTACTTAGGTTAAGTTTAAAGGACATATTGAAGGTCAAAATAACAATGAAGATCACTAAACCAAATAACATAGGTGATAGTACATCTATCCTGCGTGGTATCAAAACAAAGTTTACCAAGAAACGTTTGGTATGATGATGACAAATTGTTGTTTTGAAGGCAGAAAGATGGTTTAAACTTTAAAGTATTGGTTGTTTTGTAGGCATTTAGTTTGATAGGTTGGAGGATTTCATCTGATGCACACTAGTGACTGGCCCTATTCAGGTAGGTATTTACCTGGGCTGGTTCTAGTTGGAGGCCATGATAAGTAGGGTACAGCCGGTTCAAGATGAGGCAGTAACTCATCGAAGAAGACATTGCAAAGTGGTCGCGCTATGTCATGAATTGGCAGAAGTTAGAATTCGTGCGCTGATCATTCGATCGGGTCCCAGTGGCTTAATGGTCAACGAGCTCGCTAGCCTTGTAACCAGAAGGTCGTGGGTTCGACCCCTGTCGATGGTGGGTGCGTACTGCCGAAGAGTCTCAAACTAGGCTGACGGAACAGCTGTCCAGTGACCCCTTGTTCTCAGGGGTTCTCCCACTGATATCGATCCGTGGTCTAACCTGAAAGTCAGTTTAACAGATGGATGAATTTTCAGAGGAACATCAGACTTTATCACGCAGCTAGGGTGTCAAATTCAGGAAAGGCATTTCGTCCTATTATCGAACAAGTAACCTCAAGGTATTATTGATCCTTATAACTATCAAGGCAAGGCATCCCTTCGCAGAACCCATATAAATACCCAAACAAAATGACGCTGATCAATCTTCATCCGGACATATATCAACAGGAATTCACAATCATGAATATTTAATAATTATAAACAGTTTATACTATTCACCTTTAAAGAATTGAATAGTTAAAATATGTTTTACAACACTAGAAATAATATAAACAAAGTTGATTAATAATAACTGGTTGGTTAAGCAGTTAAACTTTCTCACACTTTTGCATATAAGTTTACATACATTCACACATATTATTAATCTCCGATGCTTTACTGAAAATAAAAAGAATATACGAGTTCAAAATACTAGACAGTAAGATTGACACGATGGCAAGAACACTGGACAATAACGCATATAGAATTACTGAGAACTACAGTAGCTGGAAGTAGCCTGTGTTCTAGTGGTTAGTACTAAAATCTAAGATTCACACTGCGTCTCACCTGGACCTCGTTAGTCGGATGTGTTTGCATGTTAGTGAACGATTATTGTTATTTTATTCCTTTACGTTCCCAGTGGAGCATAAGGCTTCAAGCTAGAAGTTTCGGTAGTAGTGGTGCTTATATTTATGGGATGGAGTTGTTTGCCTTATGCCCTATCTTCCCTTTTTACCAGTCTTATTATTTGCTTAACAAGTTAAAGGAGTACGTCAACGGGGGTTCAAAACCGGAACCACTTGTGGTGTGGTTGACAAGCATTCCACCTCAGTGCCACCAACGCACCTAGTGAACGATAGTGTTCCAAATTAAACTCATTTATAACTGTTTCATCCTAGGTTGGGAATCATCGGCAGTACGCACTTCTGGAATTCGAACCCAGGAACTTCCGGTTACAAGGCCAGCTCGTATACCATTCAGCCACTGCGGGGACCCGATTCAATGGCTAGTCCATGACTTCTAACCACTACCAATTCGTGATTTAGCGCGACCACAACCAATGTCGTTGGTGGGACATCCATCCACACACGTGACATCTGGTTGGACTTCACTGGTCACGACTTCTCACTAGAACTCCAGGAAACTCCATCCTGTAGCAAATCACTAGAGAGCATCAGATTAATTTTCTATAGTTTGGTTGTGGTCGCGCTAAATCACGAATTGGTAGAAGTTAGAATTCATGGGCTGGTCATTGAATCGGTTCCCAGTGGCTGAATGGTATGCGAGCTTGCCTTGTAACCAAAAGGTCCTGGGTTCGAACCCTAGTGGTGGGTGGGTGCGTACTGGCGATGATTCCCAAACTAGGATGAAACAGATGTCCAGTACTCCCTGCTTGTTTTCAATGGTTCCCTACCTGATATCAATCCCTGATCAACTCGTAACAACAAAACTAACCTTTAGAAACCAAATAAAAAAAACCACTTATAACTATTTTAGTCTTCACATACTACTGGTTGAATGACCGATGTAAGTAGTCTCAAGCCAAACATTAATAGTCCTGGCCAGCCACATCTAAACAATGTAAATGGCCGTTTCGCTTATTTTGAGCCGACTTCATTGACGATGTACGAGATTTTACTCAGTTTAGAGAGATGAATGAGTAAAAGCTGCCCATAATCTACCCACCGACCTACCTTGGCCGACCGATTATACGTACTGTGGTCTCGATAATCGCGGTTTATAAAAGAAACTCTGTTGGTGAAGTATAAAGCGAAGATGGCGAATTCGACTCAGTCTGCAATATACGATGAAAACTGCTTTCCATAAATCCTTCTAATTTGTAATATCTCCTTATATAACAATAAATAATCTGTATTATTTTTATTCCGTGCGTCGGTGGCATAGTGGTTAGGACGCTCACCGACCATGCTCATGGTCCGGGGTTCGATCCCCGGCCGACACACTCCTTTGCCTCACTAAGCCAAAAATAATACTGGTGAAGAGGAAAGTTTGGGCCAGGTGAGGCTAGCAACCCCATCCTGTAAAATAAACACTGCTACACAAATTTCAAGCCACTAACTTGGAGCCCTATGTTCCACTGGGGAACGTGAAGGAAAAAAAAGTTTTTTATTCCGTATCGCTTTCCAAGCTGTTTATTAGCCACAAAACATCGAATGATAAAAATCCTGATAAGTTTTGCTTTCATAATCTACATAACTTTATAAATACATCAATAGTGTCTGGCTGGTTGAACGCTTTCCTACCATGCACGTGGTTCGTGGGTTCGATTCCCGGCCAACGCACTCCCAGACCTCGCTTATTCATTCATTAGTATGCCCACTCAAGAGAGAAGATTGGACGAGGGGCTGTTATTGTTACTGATATATCAGAGGTCCAGTTTGAGGCCCTGTGTTTCACTTGGTATGCAAAGGGATGAAAACACAATCAATAATGTAAATCTAAGGCAGATTTATTTTATATAGAAACATACCCGTCCACAAATGGTGGTACAATACAACATTATACGTCATGAAAAATATCGGCAACAATTTTACAGACATGTAAATTATTGTAAACAACTCCATATTAATTTGTTTATTAGAAACTATCACACAATCACTAAAACGGTATTATTCACTGGATGACAATGTTTCGAACATAACCTACTATTGTTCATAACCATATCACCAATTATAACCACACAAATTCGAAACCTGAGTTTTATAGCTTTTCTTATTCTTTCCTATTTGTCATCGTAGGGGTAGCATCATTTTCTAGACGTCCGGGTAGACAGTTGTTGAGTCATTCCTATTACACGTATTTCCTGTCAGTTGATTCGATAAATAAAGCTTCTATTATCAATCTCTCTCTCCACCGCGCTGTTACATTAGATTTTAGAACTGTCATCTTATCCCATCCTGTATTGTATTGTTGTGTGTAATTGCATGTCATGTAGTGAATGCTACAGCTGAACTATTTTCCGAATATTTTATTTTATTCAAGTCAACTGATATACATTTTGCTAGGGTTTTATGCTCCGCTAGTCTGACTGCCCCCTGTTTTACTACTCTGACCTATATATTTGATCTGACAATCATTACAGACAGGGTATTAGATAAACCAAATTGTTTTGGTTTAAAGGCTCCACAGGATTAATGCTTTAACCGACAAAGCTTGTTTTTAATGGAGTTTGTGGGTTTGAATGCCAACCCCTTTTATTCCTACCTTGTTAAGAATTCTGCGTTAGGTGGTTTATGAGGTTCCTTCTTTGTATGGGAGGAAGTACTACTGATGATTTAGATTTCTGATTGTTGGTGTTGTCATTATCTTGCTCATGTTTGACATGCATGTCATTATTATTATTGTTACTATCACTATTATTATTATTATTAATTTTATTTTTACATTTCCCTACATACTTTCTGACTAATTTATCAGTGTAAGTGTTAAGTTTCAAAGCTTCTCCTATATGCCTCACTTCCTGTCTTAGATTTGCCTTGGTACGACTTAGTTTTTGTGCCCTATTACTTAAACGTCATCCAGCAAAAAATAATAATACTGTTTCACTGACTGTGTGATACATCTAATAAACAAACTAATATGGAATTATATACTACCGCAATGTCCAAGTTTTACATATATATTGTCAGCAACTGTTTATTACTGTTTCCCATTCTTCACTTGTTACCTCTTAATTGTAAATATTCACATTGAAATTTCACACTGCTAAGAGTAAATATTATTTTAAAAAAACTCACAGTATTGGATGATTAAAATTCTTTATAGCAAATCAGGCAGTTTATTCGACACTAGTAACTAGTATGATGTGTCTAGTCCGTTGATTGGTGCAGACTGAATCCTAACAGTCAGTCAAGTTTGCAATATGGCCAGCATACCAACAGATGGCTTGCCATCACGCTGTACTGTGAATTGTTGGTATTAGATGGTTGAAGGCAATCAGAAGGAAGCCTTGCCTGATATAGGCTTCGTGTTAGCTGACACTCACCAGTCAGTAAGTTGTATCTGTAACCTTGAGGAAACTTGTATGCCTTCTGAGATTTGTACCCGCGTCACCTAGTTCTGCAATCAAAGACGTTACTACTGAGCTATTCAGGCTCCCTGGCTTCCTACTGATTTCTTGAAACCACCTAACGTCAACAATTCAAAGTGCACCATGATGGTGGCCACGTTGCGAACTTGACTGATAGAATTCAATCAGGACTAGACACATCACATTAGTTACACTAGTGTCCAATGAAAGTATCCAATACAGACCTAGGGGAGGTCAATCAATAAACCCGAATAGCCCGGTGGTAACGTCTCTGTCTGGAGCACTGGTTGAAGCGCGTTCGAATTTCAGAAGGGGCATGAGTTCCTTCAAGGCCACAGATCCGCCTTGATGACTGTGAAATTACACCGACTGAGATGGTTAGGACATGTGTTACGTATGCATAGTCATCGCCTTCCTCGACAATGGGCAATGTTAGCTGATATAGGGCCAGGCTGGAAAAGAGCTAGCGGCGGTCAAACGAAAACATGGCACCAGTCAATGAAATCCACAACAGTTAGTCTAAGCCACGTAGGAAGATGTAGACTGGCTTCCTGGTTGGGGTCCTCGTGACGGTAAAAACCAAAGATTGGAAACAATTGGTGATATAGCTCAAAATCGTTATCAGTTTGACCTTGGCGGCCTGCTTAAATCTTGGGCTACCAAATACCTTAATCATTACAAATCATATTGCATCTAATTGCTCACTTCCAATTTTATTTTAAATAATTAAATTTTATTCTAATATGTCCTCTAATCGGATTATTTATCCTCGTGAGTATTTAATATCCTTAAAACCTACTGATCGGAAATGCCATAAAAAAGACAAAAAAAGCATCACGCCGGGTGGCAAAGAGCCTTAAAAAACACCCCTATTCAATTTATGACCGTTCCTGCAATCATGAGTACTAACTGTCGCTCCCTGCCAGCCAAGATTAACTATCTTCAATCACTTGTGTCTTCCATTATATATCGAAATACTGGGATCATATCACTTCAAGAAACATGGCTACATGATCTGTACGATGACAATCTAGTGTATCTAAATGATTTCAAACTATTCAGACAAGATCGATGCAGTTCTAGGAAGAAACGTGGTGGAGGTGTCGCCATCTTCATAAATTCACAATGGTGTACATCTAATAAAGTATGTTTCAAATTCTCTAGTGACAACATTGACTGCCTCACCGTCAAATGTCGACCTAAGCATTTGTCAAAATATAACTACATATACATCTCGAACATATATATTGCACCTGGATGCAATTCCACTGAATTGTCTTTATTTGCTGATGAATTTACCTCCTTTGCTGCCACCTCCTTCGGAAACTCGTTGTCTATTGTTACTGGAGATTTCAATTCTAGTGATCACAATTTCCTTATTTCACTTGGTCATGATAACATTGTCAACTTCCCTACTCGAATGGATAATATTCTAGATCTTGTGTTCACAAATGACATAGGAATATTTGAAGCTCGGAAAAGAGCCCCACTACTTAACTCTGATCACTGCATCATAAGAGTATTGCCCAAGGTATATGGAAAGCTGCACAAAAGGGTCTTCTCCCACCTTGGAAAGAAAACACAACACAGATGTTATTCACATGACAACATACAGAATCTTAGGACAATGTTAAAAGACACAAACTGGGACCTGTTTACTGAACAAGCTCTTGACAACACAATTAGTAACATAACACATTATCTCAATTTCTGTCTTGATGTTTGTTGTCCTAAAGAGACAATCTTCTTAAAGTTCGACCGTTTCGCCTCATCTCAACTCAAAAAGCTTCGCCGTCAAAAAGAGAGGTTATACAAAATGAAAAATAAATCTGGTGTTAAGAGAATAAACACTTTGATTAAAGCCGAATTACAAAGATTAAATGCTCTCTATAACCAGAAGTTTCTTTCATGTAAATCCTCATCTAATATGTGGAAGCTATTAAAGGAAATCACAGGTGGTAAGCAAATAATGAATGATACTTCTGTCGATGTTGATATGCTTAATAAATCCTTCATATGTATCCCTGCAGATGTTATGATTCCCAAATCTAATAGTATAAATAATGACTGCTTTTCATGTTTTAACACGAATGATGTCCTCAAGTGTCTTCAATCTCTCAAACCTACCCAGTCCCTTGATCCTGATGGAGTTCCTGCCGTTATCCTTAAGAAGTGTGCTGACATCTTATGTTACCCATTAACTGACATTTTCAATGAATCTTTTTCCAAAAGTTTTATTCCTGACTCATGGAAAAATATCAAGGTTGTTCCAGTGCCCAAATCAACAAGTGGACCTACTGTCAAGTTTAGACCCATTGCTATTACCTCACCTTTTTTAAAAGTTATGGAAAGACTTATTTTACTTAATCTTGAACCCTCTTTAAAGCCTTTTAACGACCCCAACCAGTTTGCCTATAAACATAGTAGGTGTACCCTAGATGCCGCTGTAGTTCTATATCATAATATAGTCTCTAGTTTAGATAGAGGAGCCAAATATGTTCGGTGTGCCTTCCTTGATTACACATCTGCATTTGATTCTGTACCTAGGTCTCTCTTGTTAAGTAAGCTTGCTGCAACACAGAGTGAGAGCTGGATAAATAAGTGGTTGTATTCCTACTTTTCTGATAGAAAGCAGTACACTGTCTACAATGGAAAGTCCTCCTCTACCTCACTTACTTTAGCTGGTGTTCCTCAAGGTGCCGTTCTTTCTCCTTTTCTGTTTTCTTTTTTCTTACATGACTTGCCCCATTCTGATGTAGCCACTTTTGTCAAGTATGCTGATGACCTCTCTGTCTCCATGCCTGTCAACTCTCAGTCAGACTGTTCCATATTAAATAACTTTCTCTCGGAAATTAGTCAGTGGTCCTCTTCAAACGGTCTTAAGCTGAATCCGTCTAAATGTCAGGTAGTAAATTTTACTTTCAGACGAAAAAGTGACCTTCAACACCTAGCTAGCTCACATGGTCCCACTATCATTGACGGCATAGAGGTTGAAACTACATCAGATGTCAAGTACCTTGGACTGAGTATTTCCTCCGATCTTTCCTGGTCCTCTCACATCTTGCTAGTGACTAGAAAGATGTTTCGCTTAACGTTCTACCTTAGGAAGTTTAGGCAGTCTGGTATAAAGCAGTCTTTACTTTCTCAGTTTGTCAATTCCTGTATTCTACCCAACCCTCTTTACTGCTCTCCATTAATCTTTCCTGGTCTACTTAAGAAAGACTTTGCTTCGCTGCATAGGGCACTAAAAGCTGTTAGTACGGCAAGTGGGATTTCGTTAAACCAACTGGTTAACACTATTGTGGATAGACATATAATGTCATGTAAGAAACTAGCGAATTCTGTATTGTTTTTTTTTTTTCACCCTCTCTATACGCAGCTCTCTCCTTGCATTTCATCTGGTAGAAATAGAAGCGACTATAGGAAGCTATATGCTAGGACTACCAAGTACAAAAACTCCACAATACCTTATCTGGCACAGCTGTTATGTGATGAGAAATCCGTTAGGTACGACACGATTAACTTACTGTGGCACTCTAACAAATAGTTCCCATTAGCTTTTGTTCTCCTTTCTTTGTTACTATTATAATGTTGCTCATATATTCTATAACAGACTAATTTTATATTGCATATCCTGTGGTGCACTGTTTAAATATGTGAATGCAATGCTATTCTTTTTTTTATTTTATTTCTTTTATTTCTCTTTCTCTTTTTGTTGTTGTTGATTTATATTTCTAAATCCTTATAAAATTTATGAGGTAATTAGATGCAATATTGTAATGAACGCTGAAAATTCCATACCTGTACCACAAATACTGTTTGGAATAAAGCCATTATTATTATTATTATTATTATTATCAGTGGCGCAGATGATCCACTCCTTGTGACTTATGATTTTCAATGAAACTGATTTGTTCTTCGTTATTACTATTCCTTCGTCTCACACCTCAACTTTCTGTCTATATTATGCATTTCTCCTGCTTTCTTCTCTTGCTTTGTATGCTACATGAAGTGTGGCGACTTGAACTGATGCACATCGGTGCAAAGGTCTATGTCGAAAACCGACCGACCGACCGCTGACTGATTGGTGAGAGCCAACTAGCACGAAACCTAGGTCAGACAAGGCATCCTGACGACTACATCACACCATCTAATATCAAAATCGTGACATAAATGTGAAAATACAAGATAAGTAATTTATATTTTACTCATACTTTGTACAATCAAAATTCATTTCATTGAAATCGCTGCTAGGAGATGATGTTTCCGACTGAGAACTTACACTACAACAAAAGTATTCCAGTACATAAATATTTTCTCCCTTCATACTATTTGACAGTAATTGGTAAGTCAATCAATAAAAATACCTCTGACCTTGGTTTATTCAATCAAATTTTAGCTGTTTTATTAAAATTTGATTGGTTTATAACTTAAACATTATGTTCACCAGGTTTCCTACTGATCGACAGTATAAAAGTCACGTTGACGAATTCATTGCTAATTCCTTCAATAGAATTAAAATTATTCAAACTAAATTTCAACAAATATGTGTGATAACCCGTATTGTTTGTGGATGTTTTAGGGATTTAAGCGAAGAAAGGTCTCGTCATAAATCAATAACTTTTCAGGTTTTAGCTTGAAATTTTTCACTAATTCTGAACCATGATATCCCCACGAATGGAACCCAGAACCTTTACTTGCCTGTGGCGATATATCACGAAGTTAGGATTAATTGGATACCCAAACAAACTGACTGAAACTGTCAGTGGGCTTGACAACTGTGGATTCAATTCCTGGTGGAATCGTTGGTAAATACTGATGGGGCAGTTATTCAGTGTTCTCTCGTTCAGCATTGTGAGTCTTCAACCATTATGTCAAGAATTCTCCACTATTTGCTTTCTAAGCCGTGATAGCAGAGAAAAACTTTATATGCCGGTTCCGTGTTTTAGTATGGTCAACCGTAGACATTTTTCAACCGAGTTCTACACAAGCAGATTTGTTGAAAAAAAGCAAATTACAAAATGTTTCAACCGATTTAGGTAGTGAATGCTTTCAACCTCACTGATAGGTTTAATTTCCCTTAGTAACTAGTGTAGTGTGTCTAGTCCTATCTTTGGTACAGATTAAATTTTAACAGTCAGTCAAGTTTTCAATATCGCCACCATGCTAGCAGGTGGCTGGCCATCACGGTGCACTTCGAATTAAATTGTTGGTATTAGATGGTTGGAGGCAATCGGCCACAGGACGCCTTGTCTGACATAGGTTTCGTGATAGTCAGCACTCACCAGTCAGTCAACAAGGCGTATCTGCAACCTTGAAGGAACTCATGTCCCTTGTGAGATTCTTCATGTCCCGCGTCACCCAATGCCGCGCAATCAGAGATAACGTTAATACTGAGTTATTCAGTCTCGTGGTTGTCCTCCTGTAGGACTGTATTAGATTTAAATCCCATGTGTGGATATGCGAGAATTTGATTAATTGCAGGGCTGATCCCAAACTGAATTCTGTTAGAGACCTGATAGGATCCTGCATAAAATAGTATATCATCCTACCTCACGCATATTGTGATTTATTGTGCAATCAATCAACCATTCTCACGACTGTAAGCCGACTTTATTGTGGAAAAGAAAATGTATAAATATAATGTGTCGTTTCTCTAATAAATGTACACTACAATATCTTACAGTTACAGGCGCCAGCCTTTGTCATTTGAGATTCGCGTGGCTCAGTCAAGCGGAAGGTACAGCGGACGAACAGGCATATTAGCAAGTCGAGTTCATTACCGTTATAACAATAAGCAGCTCAGATATAAGAAGAATCATTGAAAACTGCAGAATACTGAACAGCTCGTACGCCTGAGGCTCCTGGGTTCGATCACTGGTGGGGTGATTGGTGCCTACTGATGTAAAGTCTCAAACGAGGACGAAATAGCTAGCTGCCCAATATTCCTGACTAGTTTTCAATTGTTCTCTAATTGGAATTAGTCCGTAGTCAATCTCAAAATGTAATTACCATCTTTATAGTGGAAGGCAACAGAGATCTCTGGCAATGAACGAACCAACCCAGCAGGAACCAATTGTGCAACAAATATATAGGAAGAAACGGAGGTGGATTGGCCATACTCTGAGAAAACAAACCATCAAGTGACATCACACGCCAGGCCATTGCTCGAGTGGAACCCGGCCGAATGGGAAGTGGCGAGTTGGTGGTCAGTGTGAGGGTGACATGGAAGAGGTGATGTGAAGCGGAGATGAAAGCATGTGGGCCAGGTGAAAACGTTGTCGGAGAACCGAACGCAATAGAGACGTGCAGCTGAAGCCGTACGTTCCTCTAGGAACTAAAGGAAGCAATAATAATAATAGTGGAAGGTGAAGTCAGATAATTCACAATTCTCAATCAACAGTCAGAATTTTCATGAATTCTGCTGTTTGCAACCATGTCTTGACTGAATCATACCACAAGAAGTCAGTGTGATAAGTACAGCAAGTCAGTCGGTCATCGATCAAACTATGATCGATCCCTTGCAGATCAGCTATGATCAGGGTTTTTTTTCACAAATCATCTACACGGAGGAATTCACTCTAAAACTATACTGCTATCAGATTAAACAGTAAAACATTACGTAAACTGAAGATATTTTTCCGCAGTTATGTATGTAAAAGCGTAGGCAGTAGAACAAAATCAGATAACTAACTACTCCATATTATCTGTCAAGGTTAACAAAAAAACAAATAAAAGTCAATGATATAAGTATTAGATGAAGCTCTTAATAGTGTAATGTTGTAGACATTTTTGGAACGGTATATACTTCTTACTGTTTGACATGAGTAGATAGAAATCACTAACATCAAATAGTGTAGTGCGTTTTAGTCGAATCTAAATGGCCTAAATACCAGACAGACTTCTCATCAGTAGTCTACTTGGTGTAACTCAGCTGATGGAGTGGAATCAGTGCAAAACAGTCAACTTCTGACTAGGTAACTGGAGACGGCGGAGGTGGGGGGCGGTGGTAATAGTCAGAATCAAATTCGTCATCTGAAAATTACACAAGTAGAAGTGTATATTTCATGGTCAAAGCTTAGGGGCTCGACATGGATTGTAAATATGCACTGAAGAAAACAAGAAAAACTGCTCAGAATCGATGTCGTCGGAATGTAGCTGGGATGGCCTCCTACTTGACGTGAGTGACTAAAATACTGGCATCAGTCAGAGTAATGTACAGCCTTTGCCTTCCCGCTTCATTATGGATAAGATTTTATTTTCATAAAGTCTCACACAGTGTTGTACAGTAATATTAACTGATGACCACGTTTCGAGCGCAAACTATTGCCACTCATAATCATATCAAGGTACCACTCACACAACTTTTTCCATCATTTATATACATGTGTGGAATTGACTGGAAATTTGAATAAAAATCAATATGGGATAATGTACATTCAGAAATAATAATATTAGTGTTATCAATCAAATACAATAAGATGGAAATAAGACGAGTGTTTTTATAGTCAAAATAAGTTACTTGTTAGAATGTTGTGATGTGCTTGAATTGAAATAGAATTTTGAGATTATTCATTATCCTCTTCTGATTTGACTGACTGGTGGTAATAATATCTTCCATACATATTTCTGGTATTTGCATTGAGTCATTTCTGTCGCATGTGTTGAGTGTAGATTCACTCGATGAACCAGGATTCAGTAATCAATCTCTCTTTCTCCACCTACCTATATTACTTCTTAGAATCTTAACCCTCTCCCACCCTTTTGTGTGGTTGTGTGTTAAATGCAGGCAGTGTAATTGCTGAGCTTTTTTCTAAATTACTCATCTTCTCGGGGTCAACCATTCTTACCTTAGCTGAATTCTTGTGTTCCGACAATCTGATTACCCCTGATCTACTATCTGATTGTAATTGATCAATAACACTAATATTATTATTTCTGAATGCACATTATCCCATATTGAATTTTATACAAATATGTAGTCAATTCCACACATGTATATAAATGAAGGAAAAAAGTTGTGTGAGTAACTTGATATGCTAATGAGTGGCAATAATTTGTGCTCGAAATGTGGTCATCAATTAATATTACTGTATAACAACACTGTGTGTGACTTTATCATAATAAAATCTTATCCATAGTGGAGTTATACTCTACCATATTGCCCAAGTTCTATACCTATATCAATAATGCATTCCTGATTGTTTTCCTGATGCTATTTATAGTGTTAAGCCGATTATATATATATATATATATATATATATATATGTATATATATTCCCATTTGAATATAACAGGTTTCCAAATGACTTCGCAGATGGTCAAAAGGAATTTGACTGTATTTGAAGACAGCACCACATCACTGTGGAAGTCTATCGTAAACCGAGTTACATTCACATGGATATGTTTTTACAAATGGACCCAATCCTGAAAAAGGCCAATTAAACTGGACGATCACTTGTTGAAATTCAATGAAAAAGACAAATAACTCACATATATACATCAGTAAAGAATAGATGACACAGCAAAATGACCTTGAAGCAAACAATCAGATTGCTAAGTATTACACAAGGCTGCTTATCATAGTCTTCGTTGTAAGTTTTAACCTGATTTATTTAGAATTAGGGTTTCGGTTAGGGTATGGCTAAGTTTAGATTAGGATCAGGGGCAACTCTAAAGAATAGCAGCCCAAACCGAAACTACCTAGCGAACGGACAAATGACCCTGAGCAACCAATCAGGTGACTCCGTTTTATCAAGACGTACTAATGGGTGTTGAACACCTTTTCCGTTGCAAATTCGCTCCAGATCTTGTTTTGATTACTGTTTGGAGAACGGACTCATAGGAAGGTCAAAAAGTTCCCAATGTGGAGGTTTCATTCATATGCAAAGATACAACAGGTGCATCGATGGGTTTGTTTGTTGGTGAAATGAGTGCCGAACCATAAAATCAGTTCGAGAACGTATGTCATTTGTTTTTAATTCACAGATTCTTTAGGTACTTTTGATAAAAAGAAAATGTAATTGAGGTAGATTGAGTGCGAATCAGCGATAGGTATTGGGGATATATGACACCAGCCTCCAGAAAGGATATATTGAGGCGATCCCTAATCGCAGTGCAGGTGTATTATCTTCCGCTATGCCACCGACACACAAGACAACAAAGCAGATGGTGGGAGTGTAGTTCGAACCCACGCGGAGATAATGCAATTAATCTTAATTTTGATCTCCCATACTCTCTCCCCTTATGTAATTGAACATGACCTGGAAAAACATTCGCACCTGTCTTTCTGCATGAGTAATTCAATGTAGTTTGTTTACTTATCACTCGTCTTATACCTCCGAATGTAATTTCAAAAATATATATCCATGTATGTAGAGTATTCGGCTGACGAGTTCCACTGAAATTCGATGAATTCATGAAATCCTGCTATATTAACCTTTATTGCTTGTTTTAAATTCATATCGGGAAATAAATATTTTCAAAGATAGAAGTGGATTTACTTTACGTTGTGGACATGAAATAATCTCATTGGACAACTCGTTTAACCTTGGACCAATAGCCAACCAATCAGAGCAGTTTATTCTCTTCTGACCTGCCTCTGCCTTTATACCACCACTACTACTACTACAGAAACATGTCAATGGTTATTACAATGTAATCCCTATTTAATGGACAATTAATCTATTTTTCCTAATTAAAACCTCTGTACTTTCTCATTTATTTTCTGCTAATTAGGCTAATTTAAACAATAAACAATGACCTTCAGTTAGAAAAACTTACCAAATAGGTGAACAAAACATATTTTTTTTCTAAAAAAAAAACAGCTGTAATAATAAACTACTGTCCCATCGTTTAAAAACTAGTATCATGTGATGTGAGTGAATAAGTTATCATGTTTAATGATCAATAATACTTTTAGTTTAATTTTTGTTCATTTTTGTACTTAATGGCTAAATCTGGGTAATATTTAGAAGTAGTTAAAAGAAAACTGAGTAATAATTAATTATACATTTAGCAAGTTCACTTCCTCCTACACAGAGAGAGAGAAAGAGATAAGTACAACACAGTGGCTGTAACAGTAGGATATTCAAGTATTGGTGTGTAGAGATTTCACTGATTGGTTACAGGATTTCATCATGAGCTGACATCAGTGAGAGAGCCATTGGAAAACCAGCCACAGGGAATACTGGACAGCCAAATGTTTCCTTCTAGTCTGGGACTCTTCATCAGTGGGGTTCAAACCCAGGACCATCTGGTTACAAGGCTAGCCAGCTCGTAGACCATTTAGCCACTGGGAACCCGAGGGTGCGAACTGATGAAGAGTCCCAGACTAGGCTGACGAAAAAGCTGTCCAGTACTCCCAGTTGGCTTTCCAATGGTCCTCTAACTGATGTCAGTTCATGATGAAGTCTTCAAACTAATCAAACAATAATCTCTACAAAAACTAACACTTGATGAGAAAAGTGTAAGACGGGAAATTATCAACTCACTGAGAAACTCTAAATAAATGCCATTGTTTTTTGTTCTCATTATTACATTGTTGCTAATGTTTTCACTTGATTTAATCTCATATTCATTTCTTATTGAAAAATATTATTAATGTAATTTATTATTAATGTAAATACCCTATTTTAATTATTGCCCTTCTAATGAGGAAATTAGATGCAATAGTGATTGTATATTACATGCTGAAAAATCCATATTTGTATCAAAAGTACTGTTTGGAATAATGTTATTATTATTATTATTATCAGATAGAATATAATCCGTTGGTTCCGCTTGTCATTTAAACTCATAAAAAATGTACAAACATTCAGAAAATGAGATAAAATGTAAATATACAATTAAGTGACAATATTGATGTACTTATAATTCACGAAATATAAATTCCAAGGGGGATATGTTCACTGTTTGGCCAATTTATTTTATCATGATATTTGTTACTTATCAGCCTTTGTTATTCAGCAGCGTACCCCCCCCCCCCCAACCAATTATTTGTTTATAATTCTGTGGTATTCATATTTCTCTCACGCTAGTGAATATAAATCACACACACTCCTCCTACAACTTATACTTTCAAGTACTGGTTCGTAGGGATTTCGTTCGACTGGTTGGATTTCAACATGTGCTGACATCAGTCACTGGACCACTGGAAAAGTTTCAGGGACTACTGGACGTCTGTTTCGTCCTAGTTCGGGACTCTCCAGTAGTACGCACCCACATCCACGTTCCGAACCCAGGAACTTCTGGTTAAAAAACCAGCCAGCTGGTACAGCATTAAGCCACTGGGACCCGATCCAATGGCCAGCCAGCCCATGAATTCTAACTTCTGTCAATTCACGGCATTAGAGAGACCAGTGGCTTAACGGTTCGAACCTTGGAGTTGGGTGTGTACTGTTGAAGAGTTCCAAACTGGGTTGACGAAACAGCTGTCCAGTACTCCCTACAGGCTTCCCAATGGTTATCTAACCGATGTCGAATCGTGATGAAATCCTCCAACTCATATTTTGTTGATGATACATAGATCAGTACGTCACTCAATTGTGTATTCACATTTCATCTTATGTTCTGAATGTCTGTACATTTTTATATGCATTTAAATGACAATCGAAACCGACGGACTACTATTCCATTTTATAAAATTTTCATTTACCCTTACTGGTTATTTGTATTATAATAGATTAATGTATTTATAACTATAGATATTCAAAAGGGTAGTTTGTACGGATCTGATTTGTCTCAGTTTTGACTGCAGATTGATAACATTTAGAGAACCAGCCGGATAACTAGCTGCTCCCTCCTAGTTCCAGATTCATCAGCAGTTCAAACCCAGTACCTTCCAGCGGCTGAGTATTACTAATGAATCGCAAACTAGGATGAAACAGTTGGCTGTTCCAGTACTTCCTGCTGCTGCCGCTGCTGCATTTCAATGGTTCGTCTAACTGATATCATTTTCGTAGTCAAACCTATAGACGTAGAGTCTGAAGAAGTAGTTATTGAAACGATAATTATCCACTTGGTTGTTCTTCTGAATATTATTATTGTTTCCTTTAATTCCTAGAGGAACATAGGGCTTCAGCTGTGCGTCTCCATTGCGTTCTGTTCTCTGCCAGGGTCTTCACCTGGCTCCACGTCTGCCCACATGCTTTCATCTCCTCTTCACATGACCTCCTCCAAGTATCCCTTGCACTAACCACCAACTCGCCGCTTCCCTTTCGGGTTCCACTCGGGTAATGGCTTGTCTAGTGATGTCACTTGATGGTTTCCTCAGAGTATGGCCAATCCATGGGAATATTTGAATGACTGATGAATCAGATCAGGATTGCCTCAGCAAACTCAATCATCTTTTAAAAAGTAATACTAGTTTGGGAATCATCGGCAATACGCAACCACTGCCAGGGTTCGAACCTAGGACCTTCCAGTTACAAGGCAAGCTCATATACCATTCAGCTACTGCTAGGACCCGTCTCCTCAATGGCCAACCCACGAATTCTAACATCTACCAATTCGTGATTTTAGCACGACTGGTACCAACCAGTATCATCGGTGGGAAATCCATCCTCACTCCCAACTGGATGTACCTCACTGGTCACGACTTCTCAGTAGAACTCCAGGAAACTCCGTCCTAAAGCAAGTCACTAGCGAACATCAGATTAATTTTCAAGAGTTGATTTATAAGGATTAGATTTATTTCTTTTTGAATTTCACCACAGATTGATATCAGTGGATGCGTACCGCCAATGATTCCCCGAACAAGGATGAAACAGCTGTCCAGTACTCCCTGTGGCTGGTTTTCAATGCTTCTCTTTCTGATATCAGTCCATGGTCAAACTCGAAAAACAAATCTAATAATAATAATAATTTCCTTTATTCCAAAACAGTACCTGTGATACAGAATGGAATTCTCAGCATTTTTACTACAGTATTGCATCCAGTTAGTACATTATCAATAAATAGAATTCTAAATAGATTAGAGGAATCTCAGTTCATAATGACAACAACATATTGGCATGTCGGTGGGAAAGCCAAAATTGAACAGAATGTATGAAGGTGTTATAAAAGTAGGTGCTATCATATTTACTGGCGTAAGCGGAAGAAAGAAACAAAGCAGCACATAATGGGAAAAGGAAAAGAAAGAAAGAAAATGTTGTACCAATTAATTGATATGGTTTGCAAAGACGAAGTCCAGTTGTACTACTGACTATTTAATGAGTAATAGGTGTCACGCCTAATCTAATCCTTACAAATCAATTCTTGAAAAAATAATACAGTCACTGACTAGATAAAAATGCCTAAAGAATATAGCTGATTCACTTTGAATTAATTTCTAGTTGGATCACAGATTGATGACATCAGTTAAAGAACCATTGAAAACCAGCAAAGCGTACTGGACAGCCAGCTGTTTCGTCTTTCTGCAGTACATAAATATGACCCCAATGCCAGGGATCGAACTTCAAGTTATCTTCAAGTTACCAGACAAGCTGATCAAATATTTACCCAACCTATGACTTCTAACTTCTAACAATTCGCAATATTTAGGGCTAACCACCAGTCAATATCATCACAGGGTATTTTTCGTAACTCCCGACTTAACAGCACCCCTACTCACGACTTCACACCGGAACTAAAGACGATTTTGTCCTGTAGTCAGTCACTGATAAGCATCAGAGTAATTTTCAGGTTGATCCTCATCTCAGTCTGGCTCTACTCTAATATACATTATGTATAGCATTTTTATTACAATACACAACAATTTACCAATCATCAAGTGGCACTGATATGTTTGTTAACAATAATTAGTCAGTATCAACATGTCAGTGAGGTGATAATTAACGAAGAAAATTAATACACACAATTAAAAGGTAGAAATGGTTACAACAAGTGGATTACATAATGCATAATTTTGGAAAAATGAAGAGTAATTAAGGAATACGCGTGTGCACAGGTTGATTGCGTAACAGACTATTAAAGTAAATAAAACGGTTTGGACAATGATAACTTGAAACTAAGGCTGAAGTGGTCATAAGAATGAAATAGTTTTACAAGGATAACATGTAATTAAAGATGAAGTGGTTCGAAAAAATAAAGTAATTTTGACAATTATAATTTTTATAATTCTTAAAGGTTTAGGGGGAGGGGGCGAAGTAGTCCGGTTTATACATTCATGTAACGATGGCCAAGGTGTAGGGAAAGTGGCTGTTAAAATTTCTTCTGAACACACAGGTTTGGCTTCTTCAGGTGGATTCCTATTGCTTCAGCTGTTGTACGTAGAGGACGAACTCGTAAAGCAAAATTAAGGTTAGCTGGAATGCGATAAATAATTTTAAATGCTGTAATAACGTCAACCTTATGCTCAGTGTCTACAAGGTGTGCTAAATAGAGCTAGCTATGAATAGATCTTGTTTGTCCCTTGCTTAACCATGCTTAACTGTTTCCGAACATCATCCAGCATGGTTAAGCAAGGGACAAACAAGATCTATTCGTAGCTAGCTCTATTTAGCACACCTTGTATATAGTGAGCATAAGGTTGACGTTAATACAGCATTTAATTTTGCTTTACGAGTTCGTCCTCTACGTACAACAGCTGAAACCATAGGAATCCATCTGAAGAGGCCAAACCTGTGTGTTGAGAAGAAATTTGTACAGCCACTTTCCTTATCGTGGTCATCGCTACATGACTGTATAAACCGGACTAATTCACCCCCTCTCCCTGAACCTTTAATAATTATAAAAATTATAATTGTCCAAATTATTTTATTTATATTTATTCTGACCACTTCATCTTTAATTACGTGTTATCCGTGTAAAATTAATTTATTCTAACCATTTCTACCTTTTAAATGTGTGTATTAATTTTCTTCGTTGATTATCACCCATCGCCTTGACATGTTGACACTGACTAATTATTGTTAACAAATATATCAGTACCACTTGATGATTGGTAAATTGTTGTGTATTGTAATAAAAATGCTCTACGTGTATATTAGAGTAGAGCCAGAGTGAGATGAGGATCTTCGCTCAGTTTTTCTGTTTTCTAAATGTGAAAATGGGGATTTTTTTCTATAATTTTCAGGTGTCAGTTAGCCGGGATTTCATAAGTTTCAAGTTTGATTATAGATTGATATCGATCAGTTTCGATTTTTAATCCTACGGCAAATACCTATAATGAAACCGAAAATCTGGATACGTTACGTTGATGATACATTTGTAATAATTAAGAGAAGTGATTTAGAATATACTCATAAATTAATAAATAACATATTTGAAGACATCAAATTCACCAGAGAAGAAGAATTAGATAACAAAATCCCATTTTTAGATGTCTTAATCAGGAGAACCAACACAGGAGATTTAGAGACACAAGTATATAGAAAATCAACGCACACAGATAAAATACTCAACTATACTAGCAATAATCCAATTACTCACAAAAGAAACTGTGTACAGACATTGTTTAAAAGAGTTCAAACACATTGTAGCACTCCAGAGTTGAAAAGAATGGAAGAAAAATACCTACAAACGGTCTTCAAAAAGAATGGTTATCCACAAAATTTCATTAAAAAAGTGCTTAAAGTCGAATCAAAACACCAACAAGGAACCATCATCAAAGACCACAAGAAAATTCATCCTACCATACGTAAGATAACATATCTCTGAGATAACAGCTACAATACTGAAACCATTTGATAAAGATATAGCACACAAGCCAGTCAAATCGCTTAATTCGATATTATGTAAACCGAAAGATCCATCAGAAAAAGGAGATAAAATTAATACCATTTACAAAATAAATTGCATGTATGAACTGTAACAGATATTACATCGGTCAGAGTGGGCATCCCCTTCGAATTAGAATCCAAGAACACAAATCAGCCGTGAAAGGACACGATATATATTCTTTAGTATCAATGCATATAGACAATTATGGACATCAATTTGATTGGGACAATGTCAAAATCTTAGACAGAGGAAACACCAAAAGTGCAGTCAGGGAATTCCTAGAAGCCTGGTACTCAAACGAAAATGCAATTAACAAACACGTTAATATAGACGAAATATACCAACTAATAAAAAGTAAATCAGGTGACCAGAAAGTTTAAAATCCAAGTCAATAGAAAATGGTCAATACACATATGTAAAGATGGTTACCGGGAGACGCAATTCTATCACTCATGAAGAAATTTAAATCATTTCACCTTATGCTAAATATTGCGCTGAAAGGGGATATTGTCCAGCAGAAGAACGACGAAAGCTCTGCAACTAAACCAACCAGCTCAGAGAACACTATTAATTGTAAATACTACTTATAATAGTAATAGTAATAGTAATAATAATAAAGCTTTCTGACAAACGCTTTATCAAATCTGTTACAGATATAATTATGTATGTTAAATATAAAAACATGCTAAGTAAGAGTACAACAGATGGTAGGTAGTAGACGGATTTTCATAGAAAAGTTCACAATTATGCATACACACAAACGAACAAACACACACACACCCAAACATGCACATCAACACACTAAACTAAAACCAAATAAAATCTCCAAATGAAATTAAATTAACCTTAATCTATAATAATAATAATAATAATTGAGAATAATTATAAGAAATGTTAAGGAAATACTGAAGTGATAGATTATAAAGAAAATGTTACTTCTTAAAACTAAGAATATAAGTTGAATTCAGTGTATTCATGTAATCACCACTTAGTTCGACTGCACAGCATGAAATTCCTACATCAAGGTTATATATATATATATATATATATATATATATATATATATATTGAATTCAATTAAAACATTTAAACATGCATCTAGAAATTCAATGTTTCAATGAATATTTAGTGAATATTGTAGCGCATATTATATACATATATGTAAGTAGCTTAAAAATCCCCACTGAGTCCTATGAAAAATGATTTACTGCAAAATCCCCCACGTTTAGCACCTCGAAAAACCTCCTCTAAGTGAACCTTCAATTCAATGCAGATTCATCTGCGGAAACACTGAAAAATCGACTGTCCCGAACACTTAAAAAAAAAACCTCCTTCACAGTTGAACTACGATTAACCTTCTCCACGAAACCTATAATTCATATGAACGTGAAGGGTAAGCTACCAATTCATCTGCTCGTGTGGAGTCAGGTGTGTCGGCCGTACCCAGCGTTCACTTTCCAAACGTATCACCGAACACTTACTAGCATGGTTTTACAAAGGAGAAAATCGATGCCCCCCCCCAGCTCTATCTTAGAACATATGATAGATTCTGGACACCAAGCTACAACCCAAACAAACTTCAAAGTCATCTACAGAATACGAAGCAGTCTTGCTAAAAGTGTATGAGTCAAACTTCTTCAAACTGCATACAGAAGAAGTTCGTTCAATCACTACACTTGCAATGGACGTGATCTATCTTATTACCCGACAAGTAAATTCTACCTAATCCTTTTCTCTTCTGTCTCTTCATTAGTATTATTTTGTCTTCTCAATTGTAATATTTTACATTTTCAACTTTCCTGTTCTCCACTCCCATCCGATTTAATTTCTACACCTGATTACCACTGTTACTGACTTGACCAACGCTCAATTTCTAGTTATTTATGTTAGGTCATCCAATTTATTTGCTCAATTTTAGTCCTAACTTAAATGTCATTATTATCCATCTCACCTCTACCTGTGATTACCACTGTTGCTATCCTGACCTAAGTTGAAACATTTTAGTCAATTATATTATGTCATCGAAAAAGATAATCTTATTATCTTAAATCTGATAAGGGAGAATAAATCGGATTATCAAAATGAAATGAATGATATCCTCAAAGATCAGTCTAAATTTCTGCTGGACAATGCTACTGATAATGTGCTGCTTGTGGAAAAGCAGATCAATCGTCAGCTTTAGATCTTATTGATGCATGGTTTTATAATTGAAAAATTTTATAAAAAAACTTAAAGCTATTGGGTCATATACTCCCCGGCTTTATGGCCTTCCGAAGATTCACAAAACTGGGAACCCACTGAGACCTATCTTAGACATGTCGAATTCTCCATACCATAAAATCGCAAAATGGATTACGGAGGTCCTTACGCCTGTAAAAGATTCATTATCAAATAATTCTGTAAAAAGTTCATTTGATATGACAGATATGCTAGACACCCTGAACATTAAGGAAAAGGTTATGTGTTCAATCGACATAGAATCTTTATTTACTAACTCAATCTTACTCTAGTTGCTGTCTAATTAACCTTGTTTCTATATGAGATTATTCTTGTATTACCTGATTAATTATCTAAACTTGACAAACCTCATGTACGCACACAAAAAATAATTGCATATAAGTGCGATTGTACAGCTATGTGAATGAATTCGCCGAAAAGGGTCTCTTCGCTGAACGTCTTCCCTTTTTCATATCTTTAGGCATGGTATTTCTCAAAATTTTTTTCGACCCCGAATACAAAGTCGCTGTTGACAAGGCATTTACAGTTATCTACTGTATTTCAACTAATATTGATTTCGTCTTATAAATTTATACCTTTATTCGCCTTTATTATGAATTTAAACAAGGCAAAATCGTGTACCAAAGAGTTGACATCCCAAGGGAAAAGATGCATTGAACTGTGCTATTGCTACATATATGTGCGTCGGTGGCACAGTGGTTAGGACGCTCGGGGTTCGATCTCCGGTCACTGGACGGACTCCTTTACCTCGCAGAACCAGAAACAAAAGCTGGCAAAGAGGAAAGTTTGGACATGAGGCTTGCAACCCCATCCTGTAAAAAATAAACACTGCTACAGGAACTCCAAGCGTTAAGCTTGAAGCCCTATGTTCCACTGGGAACGTCAAGGAAAAAAAATTGCTACATATATATATATATCTTTTTGATAAAAGTCATGAGGTGGACACCGTGAAATTAATCAACAGAAATGATTTACATTCTCTGAGCTGCACACAGTCTACAAGGAGAAGACTCTACTGTCCTCACTTTTAGACAATACACATCTCTCCAGCAACGATTTCATTTCGAAAGCTGAACTACTAAAATTCAGGCAAAAACAATATAAGTTGGAGAGATTTTCGGTTATGACAGAGACAAAATATTGATATATATATATATATCATCCAATTTTTAGACATCTCCTTCACATCAAAGCTTTGAAAACGATGTGTCTCAACCAAGATATCGAACAATCTCAAGAGGCAGAATTCCAGTCCACTTACTCTCTAGAGAGAGGAGAATGCATAAATTTATGTCAGCTTGAAAATTATACTCATGTAAAGATTTCTGACAGTTTCAATTTTTTTTTAGTATGTCAAAGACCGAAATCGTTCAAAAGTTTTTGCAATCAAAACATCATCGTATCAGCGATCTAGGGCATATCTAACTAATGGTCACGTCAGACACTACTATTATTACATTATTATTGCTATCGTTGTGTCAAAGAGACAGTTTTTTTTGTTAAGCTACACAATAACTAGTCTCTTCATTTTCTCTGCAACTTAGAATCAGTTCGACATACTATTATTATACTGTGGATTTCGATGATAAGGATTTCTTATAGGAGTATGTCTTGCAATGTTATCTTTCTTAAAATCATTTTTATCACTATAACACGACGATGTGAATCACAATACTTTATGAAATTCAAACAGTTTTACTGCTCTGTAAATACGAGTTAAATATATACGAGTAAAATAGAATTCAAAGGTGATATTGAAGCAGAAATCCTTCGCAAACGTCTCTGCAAATCTCTAAGGAAAACATACTTCGCCGCGAGCCTACGACTGACGTTTTCTTGCAAGAAACTGTTCAGCCAGAACGTGAAAGACAAGCTGTCGCATTGGGCCACCTCAACGTGCATATACCAATTTAATTGCTCTTGTAGAGCTGAGTACATCGGCCGTACCATGCGCCGACTTGAAAAACGCGCTCGCGAACACTACCCAGCCTGGCTAGTAAAAGGAGACCGAAAACGTGTATATAGTTCAGTAACAGAACATCTGGTCAACTCAGGACATTCACCGCCTTTCGAAAAATCCTTGAAAGTAATATACAAGATTCAATAAAACCTATCAAAGGGAATCAAATCAAGACATCTGGGCATAGCTGAGGTGGCAGCTATCCAAAAGCTCCAACCCACTCTTTGTATCCAAAAGAATTACGTCCAACCCCTCTCCCTACCATGGCCATCATAAACAGGTAAAATTTTTTAGTAATGACAATCTCATCGCCTTTCTTATCTAAACTTCCTGTTTATTTTGTCATTTTATTATTTCTACATATTTAATCCCTGATTGCATAAACAATTATTCATCATATCAGGTTTTTATCCAAACATCCTGTATATTTTGTTATTTCTACATTCCTAACCCCCAACTGCACAATGCCAATCTTCTTAGTTATTATAATGCTACTTTGTTTGAGTTTCACCCACCCACCCTGTTTGTTATGTCATTTTAATTCCTAATTGTAATTTTTTATTAATTTGACCCCTAACCAGAAATTATTCTGGGACTTTCCTATCCATTTGATATAAATACACGAATGTACAGCTATCTAGATGATGAATTCGTCGAAAAGAAAATTTTCTTCGCTGCAATTGTCTTTTTATTAACTCCTATGACCCAATGTGTATATTCCGTTAAATATATATATATATATATATGCTGTTTGGTGCAGTCAAAAGTCGATAGATACCCTTCTCATGTTAACTCCAACTGTGTATACAAATTTACGTGTATCTGCGGGAGTAGTTACATTGGGAGAACAGAAAGAAGGTCACACCTCCGATTTTCTGAACATGTGCCAAAAAGCCTGCGTCTCAAGGGAACAAACTCTTATAGTAGTGCTATTACTAGACATCTTCTCGACACGGGTCATGAGGTAGAAATCGAGAAATCCTTTAAAGTTATCAATAGACAAAGGAGTTCCATTCTCCTTAAGTTTGCCGAAGCAATTTCTACCAAACGCTTGAAACCAGATTTATGTGTTTAGAAAGAAGTAGTTATTAGTCTTTCCTTGCCCTGGTAACTGAATGTCCTTATTCTCTCATCTGATTACGAATTCTTTGTCTTTAAGTGTTGGTTTGTAGGGATTTGATTGGTTACAGGATTTCATCATGAGCTGACATCAGTTAGAGAACCATTGGAAAACCTGGGAGTACTGGACAGCTGTTTCGTCCTAGTTTGGGACTCTTCATCAGTACGCACCCACCGGGATTCGAACCCAGGACCTTCTGGTTACAAGGCGAGCTCATATACCATTAAGCCACTGGGACCCGATCCAATGGTCCATGGATTCTAACTTCTGCCAATTCACGACATAGCGCGACCCCTAGCCAATGTCTTCGGCAAGTATTTGTCCTCACGCCCGACCTGCTGCACCATACTGGTCACGACTTGCCCTATTCAGGTGGGTAGTCACCTGGGGTTCTAGTGAGAAGTCGTGACCAGTATGGTGCAGCAGGTCGGGCGTGAGGACAAATACTTGCCGAAGACATTGGCTAGGGGTCGCGCTATGTCGTGAATTGGCAGAAGTTAGAATCCATGGACCATTGGATCGGGTCCCAGTGGCTTAATGGTATATGAGCTCGCCTTGTAACCAGAAGGTCCTGGGTTCGAATCCCGGTGGGTGCGTACTGATGAAGAGTCCCAAACTAGGACGAAACAGCTGTCCAGTACTCCCAGGTTTTCCAATGGTTCTCTAACTGATGTCAGCTCATGATGAAATCTTTGTCTCTAACCTCATCCCCTTTTATAATCTGTAATTTTGCTTGTCTCTTGTTTCTATGATTTGAGTTGAACTCAGTAAATTGTTACCTAATTTATTAGTCACTCTGTATCTAACGCATATCTCGTCTTTATTACGTAACTCCTTTACCATTGTATGCATACATTTATTTTGTTTAAACTTGAACTGCCTGTGTAGAAACTATATAAGCACAATTTTCTCAGCACTGTTCACTAACTATGGCACTTTCTGTCAACTGACATCATAAATAAATTTGCAGGTATGTTAAAACTTTTCTGTACGCAAACCTCATAATTTATTTGGGCTGTAAGCAGCTGATGAGAAGCCAACGAAATAAGCAATGATGGTACCATATTATTCTGCACAAACCAACACTGTTGTTCTTGCTTTATTCAAATTCATCAAGGGGAATAAATGCATGAAGATTTCTCATCTGACTATTTCTGTGTGCATATATTAGTTCACCTGTTCCTATGGAGCTATTCGACAGGTATCCTGTCTAAAAGCATTCAGGAATACTATCCCTTCATGACTTCAGAAAGGCAACAGTGGTTCTATGAGAAGTGGAATAAACGGACACCTGGTGTTAACACTAGGCATTCCATCTCAGCAAACGCCTCCTCCTTCAAAGTAATCTACAAAGTGAAGAATAACCTACCAAAGGTAATATGCTTTCGTTCCCTGTACATTACTGAAGTTCTAACCATTCAGATAGAGAAATTGGAACTTTTTGTCAACTGACAACATGTAAAATTTGCAAGTATGTTAAAACTTTTCTGTACGCAAACCTCACAATTCATTTAGGCTGTAAGCAGCTGATGAGAAGCCAACGAAATAAGCAATGATGGTACCATATTATTCTGCACAAACCAACACTGTTGTTCTTGCTTTATTCAAATTCATCAAGGGGAATAAATGCATGAAATACATATATATATATATATATATGTATACGAATTTTATGTATGAAATTCGCAACATCAGTCAGTGAGAATGCATTGTAGTACAGAAGTATTTTAACTTATTTCGCTCAAGCTATTCGATTAAGTAGGCAAATGAATTATGAGATAGAGATGAATGTGACGCAAAACTCAAAACAAGCTTGTTTGTCAGCATTCAGAAGGACATTACCAACAAAATGTGGCCTCTGAATTGTTGTTATCACATGGTTGAACACAATCGACTGCAGGCCTTACACCTAGGTCTCGAAGCCTGGTATTCCAGTGAGTCATCAATCAATAGACATCGAGATAGACAAAATTTACCAATCGATAAGAAGGAAATCACACACACACACACACAAAGGGTCAAAGTTCAAGTCAAGGAAACAATCAGCACCAAGTACCAGTACAAGTAGCCTAGAAGGTGTGAAAACACACAAAAGCAACCAACCACGTTCAAGGTCACCGCCAGGAGGGATGGCTAATAAACTCGTGGAGAAATCAAAATGCTCCCTACAACAAATTGAAGTATGCGCTGAAGATGTTGCCTAGTAGGGGGCAGTGAAAGCTTCATAAATAAACCATCAAGCTGAGAGAACACAACTACATCAAAACCATGTGTCATTGGATTCCATCGCAGTGCCTGAAGGATCAAACGAGTTGACCTCTTAACCTGAAGGTCCTTGGTGGTTATTGTCAAAGGATCCCAAACATGGACGAAACGGCTACTCAGTACTTATTGATTTTCAATGGTCCTTTAAATAACATAATTCACTTTTGAGAAATGTTTTATTCGTATAAGATTTTATGTGTATATACTTTGATTACATCCCCCCTCTCTCTCAGGAAGTAATCGGTATCACGTATCAAGTTCTGTCTAGTGTGCTAATTGAAAATTATCGGTCAAGTGTGAATTGTATTCACTCAGATATATGATTCTCATTCCCATTTCACTTTTAATGACCCCAAATATGGTATTTTCTATTGACCAATGACCTACAGGGGGTCCATAATAAGGTCAAATGGCTCAGTGGTAACGTTTCCTCTGAATGTACCACTGGTTGGTGTAGGTTTGAATCTTTGAAGGGTATCATTTCGATTGAAGGTTGCAGACCACCTTGATTAAGAGGTCTAAAAGCTCACTTTATCGAATTGAAGTGTATGCGCTGAAGATGTTTCCTAGCAGGGCAACAACAGCTTCGGAAATTAACTATCCAGCTCAGAGAACACAACCACATTAAAACCCAGTTCTTGCACTTAATGGTCAGGCGTATCTGCAAACATAGAGGAATTCATGTCCCATCTGGGATTCTAATCCATGTCAACACATACTGCAGTTAGAGTTGTTATCACTGAGCTATTCGGGCTCGCGATCCATTTCCTCTGTAGGACTGCAAAGCATACTTTGATTGGACACTAGGCAGCAACTAAAATCATACACCTAGTCCTTCGTTTGGTGCAGATTGAATTCTAACAGTCGAGTTTAAAGATGTAGTCACCAGACTAGGAGACTCACCATCGTGCAACCTCTTGGATCCTCATGGATTTACTTCAAATGGTGTCTGATGAAATCCAGCACACCTTTGAAATCCTAGCAGTACACATCACAACTTAGATAATGTGTTCAATAAATACGGAGCTCATTTTAAACGGACAATCAATACTGGACAAAAGGAAATAAATCTTGTTCGAATTACAAGGTCTTTTTAGATTCCGAGGAGTTATATTGTGATGACGACGTGAAAGATGTATACAAACAAGCTTCAGTCAACGCTTATTTTTAACCGCCAAACAGAATCAAATTACAAACAAGTAATATTCAAAACTGATTTTACTTGCAGTAAAGAGAATGAAAATGACAAAAGTCGAAATCCGACAAATTAACGGAGCAACGGATTTGATTAGATATCAAATTGTGTTTCTGAGGTACGTTTTGTCACCAATTAGTGAATCTTAGAACGTTCGATACCAGCCCCCTAAACTGGTGAGCCCAACCTCGAACTACATCTTCACACGCAGATAAACCCGGTGAGTTCGTTCCTTTTTGTGTTTATTCTTGTACTATATTGTTATCGGCATACTTTTCGTCATGAGTGATCCTAGCCCCAAGGTTATTCAGATTCGCTCAACCGCCAAAACAATTCAGCTAGTACCATTTTGGCCAGATAATGCTGAAACGTGGTTTCAGATTGCTGAGTCTGATTTTTGTGAACATGGCATAACTGATCAACGTTCACAGTTCCTTGCAGTTATTCACGCCCTACCGCGGGAATTCAGCAAGTGCGTAACTCTGCAGATGTCGGTAAGTAACTCGTACGAGTTGCTAAAAGCATCCATCCTCAAGAGAAACGTTCTCACAGATCGACAACGTCTGGATGAGTTATTTCGTAACATCGAGTTAGGAGATCAGTCAGCCGTGAGCATGCTGGCAAGAATGAAAGAGATCATTGGCCAAAGTCAGTTCGATGAAGGACTGTTTAGAGAACTATTTTTATCCAAACTGCCACAGTCAGTTCAGGCTGTACTTGTGACACTTCAGGGTGTTCTCATAGATGATTTAGCTGTCTCTGCAGATAGAGTTCTAGAGATAACGAAACGGCCAGTCACCGAAGTATACTCTGTTACCGAACAGACTTCGAAGAAGGATTCTGCAATGATAGAGTTAATCAACTCCGTCCAGCAGATGCTTAGGTCAAACAAGCCTAGCAATTCCTCCTATCGTCGTTCTAAATCCCCTCAATGGCTAAACGTACGTGGACGATCTAAGTCCAACACACGTTCTCTCAAAAATCCTGACTGGTGTTGGTATCACAACACCTATGGCAAGGAAGCGAAATGTTGTCGAAAACCTTGTGATTTCGGCAAAACCTCCAAGTCTGTGGGAAACTATCCCGCCGGCACGCGTTAGCGGCAACCGTCGCCGGTGGCACTAGCCGCTTACTTTACATCCATGATGTAATTAGCCAGACTAGATATCTAGTCGACACAGGCGCCGAAGTCAGCGTCCTTCCTGCTACAGCAGCAGATCGACAGAAGGATCCTAACCTCAACCTACAGGCTGCAAATGGAAAACCAATTGCAACCTATGGTCGGAAATACGTCTATCTGAACGTAGGTTTACGCAAACCTATTCGGTGGATTTTTCTTATCGCTGACGTCACAATGCCCATCATCGGCACGGACCTACTTAATCATCATGATTTGCTCGTAGACGTCCGCCGTAAACGATTAATTGACAACACTACTAGTTTGTCTATCAAAGGCATAACTTACGTAGGCCCCAGCTTGTCAATCGTTAAGATGAAAGCAATCCTCGATCCAACTTTTCAACCGATTGTTGACAAATATCCGGAACTGAATTGCCCATCTAACGACCTCCCGTGCATAACCAGCAATGTTATGCACCACATCATAACCTCAGGACAGCCCGTGACATCTAAAGCACGACGACTGGCCCCTGATAAACTGAGAATTGCCAGAAACGAATTCGATCATATGCTCACCCTTGGCATCATTCGGCCATCGAATAGTCCATGGGCATCCCCGTTGCATATGGTACCGAAAGGGGATAGCAACGATTGGCGACCCACTGGTGATTACCGGCGAGTGAACGCCAAAACAACTCCTGATTGCTACCCTTTGCCTCACATACACGACTTGACGGCAACGTTATCTGGAGCATCTATATTCTCCAAAATCGACTTGGTTAAAGCATATAACCAAGTCCCCATGGCAACGGAAGATATTCCGAAAACGGCTATCATCACGCCTTTCGGACTTTTTGAATTCCTACGTATGCCATTCGGCCTCCGGAATGCGGCACAAACATTCCAACGCTTCATCAACGAAGTATTTCGCGGTCTCGACTTTGTATACGCATACTTAGACGACTGCCTCATTGCCAGTCCAGATAAGGAAACTCACCTTAGACACTTGGACTTGGCATTTGAAAGGTTACGCCAACATGGTGTTACCATCAATATACAGAAGTGTCAGATAGGCGTTGACTCACTCGATTTTCTGGGTCACACTATTGACTGTCAGGGCATTCGCCCACTGGCTACTTCGGTCGATCACTCTAAGAAAACGCGTTCTGGACGTCACGTTAGGTTCCCAGAATACCTTCACACCTATTTCACATAACTGAGTGACACATCAATTGTTTTTATGTTGCGTCATTTAACACAAGTAAATGATATTTTTCCTATAACCGTACATAAAATTAAATTAGATGTATATTTTTTTTCCCGATATTTTGAACTTTACATTATTTTACTGTATAGTAGATGCATGTCATTTTTTTTTGGTAAAAAACGCTTACTTGGTACATTTTTCTTGACACGGTTCTCAGCATTCTTGTTTTCTTTTCCAGGTGCAACGGGCACTGGACAGGAAACAAACGAAGCACGGGATCCAACGAACAACATTGAGGAAGCTATGTACAGACACCCTATTAGCATAGGCAGACAGACCAGCAGGCTCTCCATCAAGCCGCTCGGAAGATTTTTTTCACCCATCAGGGAACCATCGAGATTTTTTTACTTCCGGCTGGTCATGTCTTAGGGTCCTCACAAACCCACTAGGGGGGGAGTGAGCTGTAGCGGTAAATAATTCCCCAAAATTATTGACCACAGCAATCATCACTCAACATTGGATGCTGACCATCACTGTTTAAGTCGACTTGTTTAGCTGAAGGCTTACGGTCAAGCATCCCCGCCATTTGGTGCTCTTCGTCGTGTCACGTGCGTGCACGATTACTAGCTAGCTAAGCATTCATTCCTACCCGCGATTTGGTCCCAAAATATATATCGTATTTGGACGACAAAATCTGGTCTTTTGCTTTACCATTTGGTACTCGAAGAACGAACACTATAGTGGTTGTTGGTATAAGATCTTGCGTTAGTATAATCCGTACAACTCGCGAACGTCGATACCGTCAATCCCTAAAATCCGCTTATATTACTGTACAACACTGTACGATTTATCAGAATAAAAACTTATCCATAATAAAGTTAAATTCAGACTGCCTTCGGACATCATTTTGTTTCGTTAAGATTTTAAAATAATATCTGAGACTTGATGTTAAGAACACCTCCTTCTGCTTAGTAGAGAGATGCAATTTGTACCATATGATAAAACACAAAAGTACTAATCAACTAGCATTCAACACCTGAATTTACTTAAAAGAGAGTGTTTCCCGATGGTAAGGTAACAAATACGTATTCCAGGAAATAATGGCTTTGTTGCATACAGTACATTTGAAACAATGTGGAATTACCAGGATGAAAAATATTTGTGATGAGGTAGTGTACACCAACTGCCTTTCCGTTTTCATTTCTAATTGTCTAATGATATCTACAATCCACAGAAATTTCATCAGTTACAAAGTCGAGTGTCGTATCAATGTGCCAGCTACCGACTTGCAGAACTAAATTAGGTTTCCACATATATTACAGGTTATTATCTAATGAAAAGTTTTCCGAGACAGACATTTCTGACTCGGCCAATTGTATGAAATTCATTCTATTTTATGGTATCGAAAATAAGAACACCAGATTCCATTTTCTTATAAAATATTGAGGCTATCAGTAAAATGATTGTTCACTCCCTGTAGCACTTTGACAGACATTTTATAGTATAAACAGGACATATGAAGCTCACATTTAGCAAACAAATAATAGATTATTCAAAAACCGCATGTAAAATAGTGAAACTTGCTTTTCAGAAACTTCAATGATAATTCATATAGAGTAGCGTCGCAATCAAAATATGTGCTTAAAAAGGATGCTTTCCTGATAGAGTGAAACAACATAGCAGTCATTTTTAAAATCTCATTAAATTGTACTTGATATCTTGGTTTTACTTTCCTGTGTTAATTGGCATTTCGGAATGCTCCTCTAACATGAAGTGTTTCACAGGTCCATATGTGTTTTAATTTAGATATGTGTCAGTGTTACAGGGGTCAGGTCTCTCGCTGACCGTCGACATGACCCGAGTTTCGATCCCCTGCCGACCTACACCTAATATCAATGGTCGGCCTGCAAAATTTGGGCTATCAATATCACATTTTAAAAATTCTATACCTGTACCGAAAATACGGTGTGGAATCAAGCTATCATCATTAAAAATAACTTTGAAAGCTATTTACTTATTGGTCTTATCGACCACGACCTGGTTTTGTCTTGCTTTATAATCCCTTTGCCTTGAGATTTTATTGTTTTTCTGGTTAATCCTTTTCTGATTCTCTGCATGTGTCTGTTTCAAGCTATTCATTTTCTTGTTGTGTGTGTCATGTTAATGATTGCTCTGCTAGTTTTTCGAGAAACCTAAACAAAAAGACTGTAAAATATCTGAAGTATATGTGTAAACCTGTTTAATTAGCACTTATCCATATTTTCACCAAATTAAGGAACCCAGAATTTGTTGACATAGTGCTGTCTGTTCAGTTAGAAGTCTAGTGCATAAATGATCCTCATCTTTCAACCAATGAGAAATGGACAGCGCACTGATAGTGAATTCATTATTGGGAGTGTAATACAAATAAAAGCATATCCAGACATATTTATTGCAAAGGTGACAAATAACCTCATGCTTTCGCTTCATAATACGAAATTTGGATCTAATGTAAACACCAGGCCCAGGATTAAACCAGGGCGCAAGTGCTCCGAAAAACAACAAACGGTCAGTACACTGCATAGTCTTTTGCGAACTATAGGGACCAAATAATTTTGACCGTGCAAAGATACGTTTGCGAAATTTTCATTTATTTGATAGTCCGATTGGGAAGATGCCTCCGGCTTGGGTCTCGGAGTGGTCCTGAAGAAAATTAGTTAGGATGGAAAACACAAATGTTAATAGCAGTCTACAGCAATTAGGATTTTCTAAAGCGGCAATGGGTAGTTAGGAATAAGCAATCAGAACAGGTTAGCATATGTGTTAAACTGTGGACCCTTCACTATGGTCACTAACAAGTTTGAGCGCCAACCCAGACTTCGTTTCGTTTCTGCTGATAACTGTGGTCAACCAATGCACAACATATATTCAGGTAAGTGCTATGGCTCCAAAGAAGCCTATTGCTAGCTAGCCTATGCACTGTCAGGTTGTCAGATCTACTTATTGAGTGGGACCACTCTAACTGGCACACAGAACGCTTTGGTTCGACAAGTCTTCGACAGCATACTCACTAGTCACACACCAGGCTCCTTCCTGCTAGACCTACTGCTAAGTGATTTAGCAGATGCAGAAAATAGTCTACGTATTAATTCTGTCTACTTAGTGGTGATCAACAAACGATCCTTCTACTTGGCTGACCAGCTTTTTCCGGAGCACGAAGTGGATGCGTAGTCTCCGCATCACCAATGATCAGCTACATTTCAGCCCAAAATACTGTAGTATACATTGTACCTTCGAACTTTTGTTTGAATGAACTCAGCCTGACCTTCAACCCCACTTCCACTTTGGATTCGTGAACCTCCTGTACGGTTTCGGTTCCGCTCTCTCGCTGTGCTTTCATCCAGTACACTCTCCGAGCTGACCACAGTCTTACCTCCAGATAAGTGTATACCTCTTATTTCTTATCAAATTCCATATAATAATAATAATAATAATAATAATGTATTTCATATAAATATCTCTTTTGTGTAAATACAATTCTGTGCCAGTTACACCAGTCATCTCAAGTCTTTTAACCTTGATTCCGTTCGTTAGTACTTGCACGTTAGGCAGAGTACGATTAAGGCCATAAGCGGTGTAGAAGTTTTGTAAGAGTGGTTATTTTAGGTCGAAGTTAACTTAAGTCTAATTCTTACAATACTCTGGAATCTCTAGTCAGTAAACCTCATTTACTTTCCAGTCCGGGGAAGTATATAAGGCATAGCTGGTGAGGAACCAACCGGGTTTTTGCAAGAGAGTTTTCAAATATGTGGGAATCAGTGTTGGTAATGCTCTTCTTGGGGATAAATTAAGTTCATTTAACTAAATGAACCCCAGGTATTTAACTATCAACGCTCAGTTTGTTTAACTGTAAGAAGTGAAAAGCTTGGCAGTAAACTAGATATTCAAGGGACAAGATATAAGGGGCTGTGTTGTATTATCATTGTGGACGACCACACTCACTTCACATCATTATAAATAAATACCTCTGAGTGGAATGGCGTTAAGAACAGCCTGGTCACTAAGCTGGGCGGACCGAGCTAAAGAGTCAGCAGGTAGTGCTACCAAAACTCAGGTCTAACAGGATGGATGGCCACACGGCAGTGATGAGTGTTATTTCCAGCTGAAGACAGCCGAAAGCTAGTTTGAAGTCGTTTGGGCAGCATTATTATTATTATTATTGTATCCTTTAATTCCTAGAGGAATATAGGGCTTCAGCCGCGCGTCTCCATTGCGTTCTGTTCTCTGCTAGGGTCTTCACCTGGCCCCAAGTCTGCCCACACGTTTTCATCTCCTCTTCACATGACCTCCTCCAAGTCACCCTTGCACTGACGACCAATTCGCCGTTTCCCTTTCGGGTTCCACTCAAGCGATAGCTTGTCTAGTGATGTCACTCACTTGATGGTTTCCTCAGAGTATGGCCAATCCATCTCCATTTCTTCCCGCTTATTTGTTTCACAATCGGTTCCTGGTTGGTTCGTTCTCAAAGATCCCTGTTGCTGATCTTATCTGGCTGGCCATCTGATCTTGAGTATTGAGCGAAGACAACTGTTGATGAAGGTCTGTAGTTTGTTGGAGATGCTCTTTATGACGCAGCATAACTAATGGGTTTCCTCATTATACTACTTCATATGGTCCGATAAATATGGCTGATGACAGTTCCGTCAAAGCTCGGGCTCTCTTAAGTCACTTCGGCCAGTCTTCTAAGAATGATAGTGGTTCATAGCTGGATTTGTTTGAAGGCGAATTAGGATCGGAATCCCTACGTGTCAGGAAGGAGTCCATCCCCGAACCACTCCGAAGCTCAATCCTGGAAATTCCGGTGTTTCTGAGACAACGCGAAGCAGTTTCAGGTGCTCTTCACCTTGTCACTGAGCTAGTCAAGTCTTCGTGAGACTGGAAAAATGTCATTTTCAAAAGATTATCAAAATCAAACATAGTTGTTTCGATAAAGTACGGCTAGAGTGGATAAATCATCCATGATTTCGAAATTCAGCAGCTGGCGTGTAATCAGCTTGTGACTGACAAAGAGCACTGTTTGATGGCTTTCATTTCCATATAACTGCACAAAATCTTCACAATGTCCTTACAAACTCAAAGCCATCCGGGTGAGTGGAAAACGAAATCTATTATGCCCCAACAGAAATGTGGCTGGAAAACAGATTTCAGTAGCTACAGGCCAATCAACATCACACCTATAGCTTCTAGAGTTATGGAAAGGTTAATTAAAGATAACATCATAGAATAAATGCTTTGCTGCAATATCGTAAGTTATAACCAGCATGGACTCCCTAAATACCCATCATGTTTGAACTATGGTCTAGGCGTCTTTGATTTTGTAACCAGTAGCCGCCACAGGCGACCACTGGTACTCGCCGTCTAATTTGACATCTTCAGAGCATTTGACCGCGTCGACCAGTTACTACTGATACATAAGATGAATTCCTCAGGAATACGTGACCTACCATTAGGAAGTCTTAAATTACTCCTTACCAACAAGTCGCGAATAATCAGACTTTGGTTTGTGACTTCTAAACCCAACCCAGTCGGTTCTGGTAGTGTTGTAGGCCCCCTACTATTCACGTTATATGCCAATGGCATAAACACTTGTTTGTGACATAGCAAACCGTTCATTTTTTGAAGATGACCTAGAGTAGCTTGTACATTTCACCGTGATGACCTAGAGTAATTTAAAAATATTATCCTGAATGAACTAGACATAGTGACTGCGTGGTCATCTTCATGTAATCTACAATCCAACCTGAACAAATGTGGTTGGATCTTACTCGGTGCACCCTCAGTTGACATTACACTAACGCTTCAGTCTGCTAATCTACCTAGACTTGAACACATCGTCGGTTTAGCATTCAGTCACTCTAATAACCTAGCATTTTCAGAGCAAGTCGCACCGCAGACTCGAAAATCGTGGATGTGCATGGAATGCATACTCAGAAACTTTCGGAACGATGAAGCTAAGCTCGCTCTATGCAAAACGTCCATATGTCCGCTATTAGAATAATACCCATTTATTGTTAGAAGCACTTGCATATGTGGCATGTTGAGAATGGAAAGTGTCCAATGACATCTAACGTCCAAACTACTTTGATGTTATTGTGGGAAAGATTACACTTCACGGATCTGAGGTGCTCAAAAATATGATAGTTGCTAACGTGTCCGGCAAGAAAAATTAAATATCTTGCTTTCATAGTGAGAGCATTTTTCCAGAGCAGGGTTGCAGTTAACCGTGGGATCGACTATTTGGAATTCTACATCCTAAGTAATGATTTGGGTATCAATTGGCCCACTTATTTCTTTTCAAAACAAAACCAGAAACTTTACGATGGGACTGTGGAAAGTTTGAAGGGGAGGAAAGGTGCCTGCTGATTTGCAGAAAGGCTATATTGTGAGACTGACAAAAGGAGGCAACCTGGGCCTCTGCAAGAACTACAGCAGTATCACACTGTTGTCCGCACTAAGCAGAATACTAGGTCGTGACATCCGAGAGAGAGTAAAAGATGCAATGGTTGCAGAATTCCACCTGCCAGAACAAGCTGGATTTCGACAGGACATATCATGTGATGATCAAATTGCAGCTCTCCGCGACATCAGCAAACTGATCACTGGATGGCAGTAAAATCTCTGCATCAGTTTCATCGATTTTGAAAGGACCCTCGACAGCGTTGACCACAAAATGCTTTAGGGACCAATGAGACGCTATGCAGCGCAGTACCGGATTCGTTATCAGTCTTGTTCAACAGTTGCGTGACAGTGCCACATGTCAAGCGATCCACAAGAGAAAACTCAGCAGGGCATTTGAAGTGAATCCAGGAGTACGACAAGGCTACCTATTATCACCGATGGTATTCTTGTTGGTTATGGACTGGGTTATGTGTCAGACTGTGGAGAGCGAGGAGAAAAGCATACACTGGGCCATCGATAAGAATACTCCAGAAAATTTGGATTTCGTGGACGATTTATATTAAATGTCAGACTGGCTTGATAGTCTGCCTGCGAAAACGAGCACGTTTGGCAGAGGAAGCAGCCAGTGAAGATGAGACTTCGAATGGGCGGAGGAGGATGGAGGAAGTCTTAAGCATATCACCTTTTTCATTCACGTAGGCAGAATCGTTTCACTTCCAGAAGGCAAGTATGTAAATATTAGGGGCAGAACAGGGAAGGTAAGACAGGCCTTTTTAATCTGAAATCAGTCTGGAAATCCACTGCAATCAGCACAGAGGACAAGGGGAGGGAAGGTGGTGCATGCTGACCAGAAGATATCGTAGTAGTCACAAATGTGAATCGCCACAATCTGTGGAACAGCAATATGCATTTTTAAAAGCTCGAGAATTAAACATAAGTCTAGATCCTTGACATAAAAATGGAACAATAAGGGCTCTACAGATCTCAATATTTTAAAATGCTTCTGTTCCAAACATTTATAAGCCCACTTAGCTTCCTGTCAAGCTGCTACTCTGTGGGCCCTACAGAAATTCGTGAGGCCCTATTTGATGCAGTAAAACAATCTAACATGACCTTAACTAGTTTTCGTATCCACGATCAAATTTCTTTCCTGTTATAAAACTATGATAAGACTGCTGAGAAAAATGGAATAAATATATCACTGATTTCAACATAGTACATCAACAAACTTAAGTCAAGGATGCTGTTCACAACAAAGTTGAATAGGAGAATTGACTTCAAGCTTTATATTTCCCGGATATTTGTATTACATTCATCTGATGTCTGGGTTTTTCCTTAATGCAAAGACAATATTTCTATATCTCTTTATGTGTTACACAAACAGACTATTTAGCAGACTGTTCCGACTGACTCTAATATCAGAAAGAACAAACAAACTGTAAATTCACCATAGGTCGAAATATGTGTAATTTATATAATAACTTATCCATGCCTGTGCAATTGGTGAGTTCCTGCATAAACAGGAACAAATATATATATCTTACACGCCAGTTGTCAGTGCCCAGGTCTAACTACGCTGTACTTAACGCTGTCCTAAGGAAACCTTCAGCAACAATGTGCAATATCCAACGCGAAAAAACAGAACACAGATTGGTGACTCAAGAACCCTTTATTCTTGTACCGATATCGAACCGACCACAAGGTTATTATGCACAAAGTCTAAGAATAAATGTCATAACAATTAATCACAATGATACTCCAGATAGTATTTCTCCGTCTTCGATGGAACGATGACTGCAATATCGGTGACTCCCGCCAAAATATAGAGTTGGTTTTGAGTAAACAACCATGAATTTATCGTTCATTCTTCAACTACATTGACATCAGCATATCCTGAACGTTCCAATATGCCATATCATTGAGGCCACTTCTCACTGAATCATCATTTATCTACCTCGCGATAATCTTTTTATTTAGCAATATTATACTCTATTTTATCGCAACCACTTAGGCCTTTATTAAAACTAAAACATACTCCTTTGTTCGTAGTCATCGCTTGCTTAAAGTCTGGTTGCTTTGATTAAAAACGTAGCAACGCCAGTGTTTGAGCAAATCTATATTTTCATCGTAAACTTTATGGTTTCCGTGGTAAGGTCGACTCAGTTGTCATTAAACATTGCAAATGTCTACTATCATTCCAAGAACTCTCCACCCCCTTCCTGTGTATGTCTTGTAAATGTACTTTCAATGATGTATTACCCCTTTTGTATTTCATACCATTTAGCAGTTTCCCAGGGCGTTCTTCTTTTCCTCAATAACTTTAATACACGTGCGGACACAGAATCTACCCAAATATAGGCTGTTCATCTGTCGACCATAACTATCACCAGGAAACGAAACGAAATTTTGGTCGGTGCTTATGTTTGATGTTGGCCTTGGTGAAGTGTTTACAATTTTAAATTTTCGCGGACCCGTTGTGATTTTTTGTACTATAATTCAACTATTCAAACTTTTGAAAAAGTGTAGCTCCACTGATATTTCACGATTACGCTTTTTACTATATCTGATGGTGCCTGTAAAAATGCATGCATTTCTTGTAAACTTACATGTGTATAAGAAACATAAATTATTATTAAGACCTGGATTTTCAGTGCTGATGTCAGATCAGTTCCTCAATAAGTTCCAGAGACTTGGTGAGTATGTCACCGAAAGTATTCCCAACTAGCTTCGGACATTTATTTAGAGCTGCTTTCATTCCATATTAAAGATAAGATGTTCGGAAATAAACGATTAGCAACACGGAGCTCTGGAAGGTTACGTCTTCTCGATCGACGAACTTCATCAAAGCTCTGATCAGAATTTGAGTTTCAAGAGGGCTTTTGATTAATTAGCGGTCATCCCTGCGGATCCATAATAATAATGGAAATGAGTGGCTTTGCATTAGCCATGACATAAATGATGTTATCGGTAATATAATCTAAACAGTTTAAACATGGTTATTCGTGACTGTTTATCTGTGCTACGGGCAGCTACCTACTCACACAGAATATACTGTCAGAACTGACGATAAGTGACAGTGACCACCCACTGGCAATTTTTGACTTCATTTCTGTAGATAAATTAATTCAAGACAATTCTGTTACTCACAGCTGTAAGGCTAACTTTGGGTGAATGGAAGGAGTCGGCGCTGTTGTCTAATAGCTAATGTTCGCTAAATTCAATAAGGCATTGTGAGTGGAGAAAGGAAGCATTCGACAAGGCCATCAACCATTACGACCCTGAGATGACGGTGGCCTCTTTACGCATAATCGTCTTCTTCGAAATAAAGGAAGGGCACGGAAAACAAAGAACTCTTAAGGAAGGGTGTAAGAATAACAGGTCTATGCCTCATACCAAAAGCACTAGAGAAAAAGTCAGTGTAGTTGAGGGTCAGAATGGTGAACTTATGAATAATCTAGAGACAGATGATGCCTTCATTCACACATTCGAAGCACTGCCCGCGGAGGATGGTAGGATGAGATGCAACACTTGGCAACCCACGGTGCAGACTTCTAGCTAACAATGCCTCATGCAGGAAAGTCCCCAGGAGGCGACTACATCATATTATTTGTTGTCAGTCCATGTGCCAAAACTATGTGCAATCCTTTAAGGAAGGTATTTATGCATTTATTGAAAAGATAGGTTATGGTGATATCTTAAGCCAGTTTGTAGTATCCCGTGACTTATTCACGATATTGCTAATTAATGCACGTTCCTTAATCAATAAGATATCTGAACTAAGGGCATTATTATTTATCGCCAAGCCTACTGTAGCTTTGATTACTGAATCATGGTGCTCATATTCTGTATTTGATGTGCATATAGGCATAGATGATTATACTGTACACCGTGCAAATAGAGACTGCAAGCGTGGTGGAGGATGTCTCATATATATACATAACTCATTCGTAGCCAGTAAAGTGGAAGATGAAATATTGAATCAAGTACCTGATTCACTCTGGGTCGTCTTACAAGGAGATAAGTACAAGCTTCTCATAGGCTGTGTTTATCGAGCACCAAGCTCAACCAAAGAAACATGCGTTATTAGCTAAGTCATTCGCACACACCTCATCGTTTAGTACTAATTACAAAATAATTGCAGGGGACTTCAATCTTCCAGAAGTCAATTGGTTGAGTAGTTCCGGCCCCCAACGCTTCGACGAATTACTTGCCACTATCGATTGCTATGGATGGCAGCAACACGTCCAGACACCCACTCGTGGTGACAACATGTTGGACCTTGTGTTTTGTCATGACACAATCTCAGTCTCCACCTATGTTGGTAACAGATTTTTCAGTAGTGACCATAGAATGGTACTCTGCTCTCTGCCTTTCTCACCACTAAATACAGGAAACGAACAGGATTCAGGGAGCTTGATTTGTCGTAGTTACAAACATACATACTGGGGATTAGTCCAAGAACTCATTCGACTCTGTCACTGGGATGAATTTTTTACCGCTGACTCCCTGGAGGCTGTAGTATCCCTATTTTCCAGGAATGTTATCCTTTGTCTAGATACTGTTGCTCCTAAGAAGGTAGTGAAATTAAGTAGACACCAAGCTGAATACATTCCGAGGGCATGCCGCAATAAGTTAAGGAAGTTGAAGAAACAGTACTATTCCACTAAGGATATATCACTACTGCACTCACTCCATGGGTCTCTTGAATCTATCAAGCGCCAACGCTCTCAAAAGGACCTCGACGAAGAATTAAGGGCACTTGAAAGCACCTCCAAGGTTTATAACTTAACAACACTTCTTAAAAAACGAATGCAGTCGATTAGGGACATCCCCTATTTGCTCCATGACAAAGTTATCTACAATGTGCCTGCCACCATCTGTGAAATATTCAGTGAGTGGTTTGCAAACTTCAGTTTGGAAACGTGCATTCCTGATGACACCGGCCCCCTTACTAGCCCTTTCCTCGGAAGCATAGTGTTCACCAACCAATTAATAGAACAAGCAGTTAAAAGCCTGAAAACTTCCACTAGCACGGGACCAGATGGCCTTGCTTCTATAATTTTCAAAAACAGTGGGTGTGATATACCCCTGCTACTTCTTAAATTCTTCTCAATATCTATGGACACTGGCACTTACCCTAATGAGTGGAAAACTAGCTTCATAATTCCACACTATAAATCCGGTGATAAGGCAAACGTCCGTAATTACAGACCCATAAATATAACCCTAGTTGTCTCTCGAATCATAGAGAAAGTTGTCAAAGATCAGTTGTCAGACTATCTACTTAAGGAAGATCTTATTACAAGGTCTCAACACGGATTTCTCAAAAATAGGTCTTGCGTTACTTGCCACTTCGACTTTTTCAACTGCATCACTAGTAGTCGCGAAGCACGTAAGCTAGTTGTTGTCCTCTACTTCGACATATCTAGGGCATTTGACATGGTATCTCACAGTATTCTCTTTGAGAAGCTGTATTCATGTGGGATTCGCAATCCATTACTGAGCTGGTTAAAATCATTTCTAAGCAATAGGGTACAAATAACCAAGGTTGGATCTGTATTGTCTCATCCTAGGCAGATCACAAGTGGGGTTGTGCAAGGTAGTGTCCTAGGTCCACTTTTATTTACAGTATACATTAACAGCATTTGCAACTGCTTCACTTCAGGTAAATCATTCCTATATGCTGACGACCTCAAAGTCGTTTACTCCTGCTACCCTCATGAACTAAGCGATATGGCAAATAAAATACATCTTGAACTAAGTAGTCTCGCAACATGGTGTACTGAATCCTGTCTAAAGTTCAACATTGATAAATGCGGCTGGATTTGTATCGGAAACAGTAACCTTGACCTGAATCTTGAAATAAATGGGCGTAAACTAGCCAAGCTCAACTCAGTCGTAGATCTCGGTATCAGATACTCTAGTAACTTAACGTTCTCTGAACAAACTGATTATGCCAGACGTAAAACACGAAGGCTCCTAGGATGCATAACTCGCAATTCCTTTTGTTGTGAAACTAGGGTTTTATTATATAAAGTATGTGTCCGACCTATAAACGGGCAGTATTCTAATACTGCCCGTTTATTCTTAGCGGACTCAGACAAAATGACAAGCTTAAGTTAGAAGGTGTGCAACGGCAATTCACCTTAAGAATTCTTGGTTTAGAAAGTGGTCTCCAGTACTATGAACGTTGCGACAGACTAAGTTTAGAACCACTCTGGAAAAGACGTATTAAGCTAAACCTGATTTTTTACTACAAGCTAACTAATCTGCTCGTGCACTCCTCCGAGCCAATAATTAAACCTACCGCTGTCATCAGTTACAATCTTAGAAATCATCACAACCTAGCTGCTATAGAGCATTGTCAGACTTACATGCGGTATAATTTCTTCTTAAATAAGTTTTCAGTCATTTGGAATAGACTACCAGCTGATGTGCGCGATGCAAACACACTCGCAGTGTTCATCTCCTCAGTCACCAGACTGCTCAAAGATGACAGTGCACTTCTGCGTCTGAACCCTACACCCACTTTTTCGCCCAACATAGATATTTTAAGTTCATTAAACGTGTGGTTACAACAAACTACAATTATAAATTTTTATATTATTGGAAGTACATGATAGACATTTTTACACAGGACAATAATATTAGTTCACACAATATAAAAGTAAGCATCACGGGAATAGTTAGTTAGTGCACCAAAATAACTATAATTACTAAACAAAATATAAATGTATATATACATATTAATCACTCCCTAAGTACTCCACTTGCTTTCTTTTGAGTTGTTGTTGTTGTTTGTCTTCTTTTGTCTCTCACCATTTCAGCTTCCATTTGACTTTTTGAATGAGAATGAAGAATGTAGATATTTGCCCATTTACAATGACAAATGATCTGCAAACATTACTGGTCCCATGTCTTACAATTCCCTCATGAATTACGCATTAACTTTCCCCACGACGCAACCTGGATTACAGTTGTGAATTATACCTTTATACCAATAAAAAAGTATTGATTTATAATACTTCACGATTATAACTTACAACATAACTGATCGTGTCTGCAAAAATAGCTTGCATTTCTTGAAAACACCCGTTTATAAGAAAATATAAGCTGTCATTATTATAGTCTACCTTGAGTACTATTCACTTGTGATGTTACGAAGAAAATGCTGACAAAAGTATACAAGTGCATTACTTATTTTAAATTATTATCAAATATGGATATAAATCAAGAATAAGACTTGATGCCGTACACACAAAAGTTATATGGAGGAATTACTTCAAGCTTTATTTTTTTCTCAAGTATTTGTAATCCATCCAAAACATACTTGGGTTTTTTTGTTAATGCGAAGACAATATTTCTATATTTCTTGATGTGCTCCATTGAATGACTAGTTATCATATTGTTCCCATAGACAAAATGACTGCAACCTTATAATTTTACCATGAACCAAATTTATGTAATTTAAATAATACTTATCCATGCCTGTACAATTGGTGTGTCCTACACAGGTAGGAAAAAATGTATTTTATTAAATTACTATTATTAAATATGCTTACTAATCGTATATGTAATTTATCATATTGATGATGCCTATAAACTGGCTTCCCTCATGTAAAAAATGAGAATATACTATTATTATTACATCACTTGCCCGGAGATCGCATGTGGACAACGTTACCAACTTCTTTTGGTGATAAAATTGGGAAAACCATAACTACTCTACACAAACAGGGCCACTTCCAGTAATATCAAAAGTGATGGAAGCCTGTTGGATGAGCAAGCCAGGCAACAATTGAGTCAGATGAACATATTGCATGAGGCCAAAGATTGATTCAGAAAGGAAAGTTCTAGGTCTGCCAATACGTTGAAAAACTAGAAAAGTTGGATAGCATGCCAGTACTGAAATATTTCTGCCCGCAATTTGCTCCTCATATTTGCTATGGGCTTCTACTTAGTGTCTCATGAAGTCCTGCTCAGTAAAGTCACAAAAAAGGGAACTAGTGAGTCACCGACTTCTTAAATTTTCCGGGAATGTGCTGTTTACGTGGAAAGGCGACTGCAGGGTTGTGGGCATAGCAGGTTAATTTCCCTACTGCTTCTCTACACAGCTGATGTGAAGTTGCGAAAGGATGAGCTGCAGGAATACCTGACTGACCTGTATAAGCTAACAATACTCAATAATGTCGGATAACTTTCACCTGCACTCTAGAAGGGAAGCGGCTTCCCTGCCGTCTACACAGAACTGAACTCTGTCACACGCAGGTAGACGGTAATCCAGGTCTGCTCCGGAATGAGGAAATCGAGGCAAGTTACCACCTCACGGGAGACGCAGCCAAAGTCAATAGGGCAACCTACACCACTCAAGGGCCCCAGAGAGCACTCAAACCTTGACTTTCTGTGCAGTTGTTCAAAGCATACATGTGATCACATTTCGAACTTAATAATGTCACTGTACCACCACCCCTTCAAAGAGATGTGAATCTCCCAAAAAGAGTACATTGGCAGGTGGCCAGATCTCATTTGACTTGAAAGTCGAGCGTATGATGAACAAATGCGACAAATTCGTGTTTATAATTTCAGTTACAGTAGAACGAGGTGTGATATCATCACGGTATGCAGAATAATGAGTAGACCAATGCACCCCACTAGATATAGATTGCAAGAAAGACATGATGAGATCTGTCCAGGCAACCCTTACATATTTTCTCATCAAAATCGGTAAGGTCTAAATTGTGGCACTTACCACCCACATCATCCAGTATTCTATGACTTCAAGAAGATGCTAGACGGTCACTGAAAACAGCAGGTTGAAGTACAAATATGAAGGAAATATGATAGTTTCAGGGAACAGTAGTGGTACTGTAAGGGAAATAACACCGAAGAGGCTCGAAGGCGATGTTTGGTAAGATAAACGCATTATAGGTGCATAAATTGGTTATACTTTATCTTCAGTGCATTATTTGAAAATCATTGCAAATTTGTATATCATCACATTCGATAGCTTGTTGGATTCTGCGCAGTGTTGTGAAGTTCTTCTCACGGTTCTCTTCTTCGACTGATTTCGCCAGTGCCCATAACACATTGTTACTTTTCTGAATTTGTTTACTGATGCACCACTCATATCTGATTGTAAGTAGCACTCAACACAGAGCTATGAATGTTTCCCTTGACTTGTCTATATTTGTTTCAATACATTACCATAATACTTAAAATTTGAGAGGCTGAGGATGTTGACGTTCACGGATAGTACGAGGTATACTAATGCAAGGTCTAATACCCACAACTTCTATAGCATTCGTTCCGCGTATACCAAAGGCAAAGCAAACACACCACAATTGATCGTCCAAATTACGAGATATATTTCGGGACCAAATCGGAGTGCGAGATGACTGCTTAGCTAGCTAAGGATCGTGCACGAACGAACAAACGTGATACAACGGAGTATCAAATGGCGTGGATGCTTGGCCGAAAAGCCTCAGCTAAACAAGTTGAATTAAGCAGTGAGTGTCATCATCCAGTGTTTAGTGATGAATGCTGTGGCCAATAATTCTTGGAAATTATTTACCGCTGCACAGTTCTTTCCACTCATCCTAGTTTAATTTTATTCCTTACCTTTGTGCTTACTATATATTCATGCGCTCTTGCTATATTCCTTATCTTACCATCTCTCCTCTTACCTAAATTCCCATTTGTTTAGTCTACTAACTCTCTAGATTCCCACTCTTCCTCCCTCTCTACTACTACTGCTTTCTCTGATGTGTCTGCTGACACAACCATATGGTTGCCTGGCAAAAAGAAATTTGCAATTTTGAGAGATGTCACTACCCCTTACGAATTATGCATCCCTGAAATAAACTAATGTTAGCTTTCCGAATGTGTCCAGTAACTCTGCAAAAGTCAAGGAGATAGATCACAGTGAAATCCCCCAAAAATCTATCTGGAAAAACAAGAACAGAGGGTCAGGAAACCACAACGGAAAAACAGGCTGTTCAAGAAGACATTGGGTATTGTAACCATACACCTCCCTCTAATTTTAACTCACTAGGAGTAATTTCCGGGCTTACTGTGGATATTTCAGTCCTGTGACTGGACTTACCATCAACCAACTTGATGATGACCTGAAATCAATTATGACCATAAAGATATGAACATAAAGGAATTAAAAGATTTTCAGTAGTTATTATTTATTGTGTTGAATTGAACATTAAATGCTTAGCGCGAATATGGTTTTCGTATAGTTTTTCGTCATATGTAAATGGCTCCTATTGCGTTCGCTTGTCGGGCGCATGTTGTGAATAAAAGTCACCAAATATTCAATGCAAAACTAGTTATTTGGAGGCATCGCTATCTCAGCACAACGAATCACCCAACACAGCTAGGTACCGCGTTCACTGAGTTACGTATTGGCGTTCCCAAAGAATCATTCACTAACGAAAGACGAGTTGCAGTTACGCCACAAGTAAGCTAATTATGTAACTATTAAATACGACGTTTTTCCAGCATTTTGCAATGTTTTTAAATATTTGTTAATACTTATCTAATTAGAAAAAAGAAATGTTGCCTCACAACCATTTGCATTTATGTATAACTGGCAGTTAGCTACTTCTAATTAGTGGATAAGAAAGATGCTACTTAGCCACTTGCGATTTGTACACGGAGGTGAGTGTTAATTAGTGGATCAACCACTCAGATGTTCGTGGGAAGCCGTGAAATTCCAATTCTTTGAAAAACCTGTCAAGTTTTCCCGGCGTATACGTGTTTCAGTCACTGTAATTAATCCAATACCTGCAGATTAATAAATCAATAGATCTTTCTGAGATTCTGTTGACAATTTCAGCACAGAAGACATAATTTGATTTGATTATAACGCTTGTAACTCTAATTTGTTGTCTGTTATAGTTTGACCTTCCCATTGGGTAGTCAGATTTGAATAAGATTGATTGAGGATAAGAAGCCCCCAACATGTGTACCCTTACCGCAAGGAAATGGGAGAAATTCAAAACCATATATATCACATTTTCTATTTCTGTCAATTTCACCCAAGTTTCCCATATTCCCCGTACCGGTATCTCTTGATATTAACCATCCATGATGTCAAAGTTCCTAACTCATCTCACATTTTCAGGTTGGAAACACTTCGAGTTACCCAATTTTTCTCATACATTATGTGAACATCATTGTGAATTTTCGCAAGTATAATAGTTCTACGCTGAAATGTATATTTCTCAATCACTTGTGTGACACTCATTAACAATAGTTATCCTCTGTTAATAGAGTAGCTTTTGCCGCTCTTCGAATGATCATTATAAAACCTTTATTTTTTTGTATTTGGGCAACAAGATGTTATACTAATATTCTCAAGTAAGTTGTATAAGTTGTTTTGAAAAGTATAGTTTTGTCTGACGACATATATAGATGTAGAAATAGCAAATCTCCCCAATAATTTTTCTAAAATGTATGCCGCTATCAAAGCTCATAGCTTACGTCGAAATAATAAAATACTATCACTGACACTATATATATATGAATTGAGGAAAATGGTGCATCTAGTTAGTGTTATTCGTTCTTACAACGCTTCGGACAATTTTATCATACAAACGTGGCCAATTTTCCCTTTTTGTGTTTATCATACCCCCATTTACTTAATTCTTCACGGTCATTTACAGATGTATCTGAATTTACTTCAGCTTACTGTTTATAATACCTAAGCGGAGCACCGTCTTATATCTTTTATCCCCGTTATTTTTGCTTTACGTTCTTATACTTAGAAGACGGCAATCCATCACGCAAAGCAATAAATGTTCCCTACAGCTTGGTACATGCAAAGTCACTTGGTTGACGATCCACCCTATCACTTTATTTCAATGTATGTGATAAAGTGACTTTCATTTCAGTCAGTTGTGTTGCGAGCAACCAGAATAAAAAATATAAACTGTTGGAAAACTGTCTGCAATATTTAACCAAGCCGTCTAATTCATCGTTCTTAGGCAAATTCCTAAGTTAAGCGGTAGTCTCATTTACTTATAAACATAAATAATCCCTTTGGTTAAAAATATCTAATCAAGTTTCACAAAATTAATGATTTTCAAAAAAATAATATCGTTGACAATCTTCAGCTCATGAATCAGATTTTGTATATGCAAAGTTACCCCTACAAAAAGCTTGTAAATCCATTGGTAATCACTCAAATATATATACCTGAAAGTTCCTTAAGGTTTGAATTTTTCTCTGCAAGATTTATAATTCACAGATTATCTTTCCTTACAGTACATCACCAGTGCTCATGCAACTTTACAGACACAAGAGATTTCTATCAAGTTTTTACTCATTTTATTTTTTTATTCACAGGTGTGCACTAAATCTTCAGATAGTGGTCTAAAGTCGACTAAGCAAATTTTATGCTTGCTTTATATTGTGCAATATCTAACATTGACTGAAATGTTTTTCAAAACATGGATTATAAATAAATCTCAAGGCAGTTTATTTCATAAGTAACCTCAAGTAAAGCCTCTTGATAGCATTTCTGGTGAAGATACAAACTTAATTTGTAGAAAGTGCCACAATAAACATTGTACTTTAATTAAGATACAGTGATGTATCCCTTATAGTTTCATATCTTTGTCTTGGAATGTAAGACGTAGAACATTTACTCCATGGTTTGCACGGTTCAAATATTATTGATTTGGCCATTACGACCTGTGTGAAGTTTCGGTATTTTTCTTCAAGAAAGTTGCTTCAATAGCTTAATTACTTCAGTAACTACTAATGTGAGCAGCATTGTTACATAGTCATTATGATTAATAATCTAAATTTGTCACTGAACCATCTGCAACTGTTATAGCAGTTGACTTATTCTCGAAAATCTACTGTTATTCCTGAAAGTTTTAAAGCTTTATAGTTAATTTCCTCAACTTGACTAATTAGTGGAGAAGACATTAAAAGTAGTCGGAGGTGTATTTGAAGAAAATTTGCTAATGAGTTAATTATAACTGAAAACAAAAATCGGTGGCAGTATAAAACTGAAAAAAAGCATAAAACTGATTAGTTCTCTTCCATGTAGGTTTCTCATGGACCAGCACCAGCTAGAAAACGTTAAAAAATTGCGGGACACTAGAGAGTTTTGTCGTTCTGGTTTGGAGAACGTCTGTCAAGGTGAAATGGATGCTCACTGAAAGCATCACTTATGAATGGCGCTCTATTACGAATTGACAGAATTTAAAATTCACGGATCACAAAAATGCCTGATTGGTCAACGAGCTTAGCCCCGTAACCTGAAAGTCTCAAATTCTATCCATTTTGGTGTCGTGTATGTGTACTAATATGCACTTGTTGTATTTCTGTCTATTTTTCTACAGTTCCTCTATAGTTGTTTGACACAGTTGTACAGTCATCAGCTAAACCATGATCTGTGTAGGTTAAATCTGTAAGTGAATAATGATGATTAGGCATATCAAACATGTGTTAAGTTCTTCCTTAGATGGATTGAAAACACGACTGAATACTCCCTGGTATAGATTATAAACCACTTAGCATAAAAACTCGTGTCAACATCTATAAAAGCACAGTTTCCCATAGCCTGCTGATGAAGTAGAAATCGATAGAATACGAAAGCACCCGACGATTTTAGAACTGTCTTGCCAGAAAATACCCATTGAGTTATGAAGAAAATAAAAGATAATTCAGCGAAGACAATTTTCATTATCGAAGAAATCATCTTCATAGGCTGTACAGTCGTATTTATATTCACCAAAATTGTATTGTAGTCCATTATTGAGTAATACGAAGGGTGATATAACTAATATAATTACTCAGAAGTGGCTTCAAAAGTAAAAATAAAGGTTGTAAATTACATAGTACTCAACAGCACAAAAGAAGAAAGGATTAGCAATTTGATAAGGTTAAAACTGTTATTGAGTGGGGAGAAAATTTGTTCAGTGTCCATCCAACAAGTGTAAAGAGGGTGAGAAAATGTACAAAAGGAACATGTGAGAGTGATAATAGTGAATTAATTATTAAAGTAGAAGTAAACTAATCATTAAAATTAAAAATTACAAGGAATGACTAATGAAGAAGTTAAAACCACGTTAGAATAAGAGATTGGATAACATTTTTCGCTATACACAGTTCGGGGTTGTATTGACGAATTGCCAACGCCTGCGCCATACACAAATGTCAAGACCTAACGCTCTCTGTACCATTTGGTGTCACTTTGTAGACAATCTTTAGAGACGAATGTGGTGCAGCCGCACGGTCAGAGTTCGCCAATTGCTCGAGAATTGAACTAGTAATTGTCTTGCGTTTTCTTTTGCTAACCAACCACTCTGGATTATGTTTAGAGATGTGTCTGGAAAGTGTGCGCTTTGTGCGGCCAGTATAACTAGCTTCACACGAGCAGGTGAATTTACAAACACACATTGAAGTGGCCCAAGACAGCAGTTTATTATTTACATATCCATTGGTCATATGTTGACTGTAGAAATTGATCTGTGGCTCAGTCGAAAGGAAGGCTTTTTTCAGTGATCTGGATAAGCGATTTTTTAGAATCTCAGCTGCAGTATCACCTTTAAATTCAACGTTCATGAATAGCAGTTTCTTCGGCACCGTCTGGATTCTTTTAGGTTTTCGGCTTACTTTCATGTTTTTCTCGGTGAATCTTGAAGCAAGTCCATCCAATTATGTCAGTAATGGACTACTACACATTTTGGTAAACATAAATGCCAGTGTACAGTCTCTGAAGATGATCTCGTCGATAAAGAAAATTTCCTTCAATGAATTATCGTTTATCTCTCTAGAGTTTAGGCATAAAAATACGACCTAAAATTGATATTTGAATATTTTAAATATAATGCCTACAGTATGTCTTTTCCTGTCATTATTGCTGAATTTTTTTATCAGCCTTTGAGGTATTTTTATTGGCATAAAATTCACAAATAATTTAAGAGGGTTTCAGAAGAAAGCGGCATTAGTGTTACACAATCACAGAGCTCTTGTGGTTAGCTGCTTCAAACCGATAAAAAGTCGCCCATTTGAAGTGAGTTATTGATTTCTGTCCACATTAAAGGCTTGTTGGCGTTTCTGGACAGCTACAAGGCAAGTTGAGATGGACGATTTTCGCGGTCAGTTTCCTTCTAACGCCATCCCACAGAGCCGAGAAGGGGCATAGAGGGTTTACTTGTTGTCTGTGGGAAAAACCCCATTGTCGTTACATCCCTATTCGTCAGCAGTACGACTTCACCCATAGAACCCATAGCACATTGTGAACAGCTTACATTATAATGGTAATTGCTTTTGGTATAACTGCTATCCAAGCGATCATTCTAGAGTGGTAGAACTTTCACGAAAATTAGTTCTAGCCTGTGTAGCTCTTTTGGTCTTTGTGATATGTAAACCCAACCACCATGTTAAGGTAGCGCCTATAGGTTTGAACAGTGACCAGCTAGTGGCTGGAAACGATTGGTGATATGTCTGAAAATCCTTCTCAACAGCGAGAGTGTATTCACTGCTTCTAATCTCCTAGATCCATTAAATCCTCGGGTTTTTCCA